>BMAC01000438.1:0-18402 GCA_014905375.1 Phtheirospermum japonicum | reverse complement strand
ATTATTATTAATTATGGTATCTATCATAATTATGTTAATAAAACTCCTACACAACTAAAAAAAGAAAATAATCCTACGTGGCATTTTTTCTCTCTCCAGACCTCTGCTTTAATATATATATAGATATAGATAGATTGGGCAGGTGGTGACGGTTAATTACAAAAACTACACATGATTTACAGAAATACCTAAATATCTTTTAAAATTACAAGAATCCACTAAAGTTGGTTTTTATCTCACAATTATCTTCTTTTGACCCCAAGAGGAATCACTCGCTTGTTTTAAAAAATAATTATATTGGAGAACTGTTTTTTGTTTTTATAATTGTCAGCTATAATTGAGTTTTTTCTGCAATTAGGCAATACCTTAGGTGTAGTTTTTTAATTATCCTTTGATTAATTATTATTATAAAACCTTGGCGGAAACAAGGGGCTGGTGAGGATGACTGCCGCCCTTAAATTTTTGTGTGATAGTCTGTATATACACACATATTAATACACAATCCCCTGGCTTATTTAGTAGTTGCACATGCTCTGAATGCTGTATGACAATGGGATTTTTTATCATTCACGAACCCTAAGCATTTAGTACTTATGGTAAGAAATTTATAAGGGAATATATTTCAATTTCTTATATTAAGAAATTTATAAGTGAAATTTTTTGTATATGTGGGATAAGCCCTAATCTAGTTTTATTAAGAGATATTTTATATTAATATTGTTCAGACTCTTGATATATTTATTTATTTTTGGTATTTTTTTGAATGACCAGATATGAAAAATTGATTTGTTAATTTCTATAGATGGAAGCACACGGTGAACATAGGGACCGAGAATTTTAAGCAAACGGCTTGAGTCAACAGTAATCTCCCAAGCTCTTCTTTTCTCGATTTATCAACATATTTTTCATTCAAATGGTACTTGGCAATTAACAAAATTCATTATGTGTTACCGTACAAGTTATCAACCTCAAGCCTATAAATATAACTATCTTTTTTTTGTTTCACATTTTAAATGTCCTTAACTGGAAATCTGAGAGATTAACATATTACTTAGTCCTTAATCAGGTTCCTAACGTGATGTATAAAGTACTCGAAGAACCTGTGAATGAAGACATAATAAATAGGGACCCGAGATTTTTCGGATGTTGGAAGACTTTATGAAGGCTGAATGACCCAACGCAATGATCTTGACCATCAAGCTCAAACACATGGTATTATATAATTATTCATGTCTGCATAGACTAATATGGCTAATAGCAAATGCTACCCTTGAAGTTTAGCGTAATAATAAAAATTATTCAATTATAATTGGAAGTTATAAATTAAACATCCCTTTGCAATAACAATAATAACAATAACAATAATAATAATGGGAGCAACTTGAATTGCACATAGAGGAGAAGTGTGAGTAAATTCTATATTATTTGCCTCAAGTTTTAACATAAGATATAATTACAATAACTACCCATGAGGTTTGTGGTATTTACACAAAATGAAAAAAAAAATCGAAAGCTACCTCATGTTTAATAATCATCTTTTAATTAAGAATTGTCAATCATTTTTTTTAAACATATGTCAATCAATCAATGTTTTAATTAAGAATTGTCAATCATTTTTTTATGGTTCGATCTAGATTATTTTTGTATCTTGGATTTTTTTTTTATCAATTTGATATGTGGTTGTTCAATTTCGATATGAATTGTTATGCCTATTTTCACTGCACTATTAGTTGGTAATTTTCGATTTGGGTTGGTGTTTCGATTCTGATTTCTTAATTTTTTTTTTCATTTGTCTGTTGGTTCTGATTTCGATATGTGATTTTTTTGCCGTTTATTCATAGATTTGTGTCTTTTGATGTTGTTCGTTTATTCTAATTTGAGATCTATTTATTATTTTTAAATATCTACAGGCGTGTTTCATAGTCTATCTCAACCATTGATATCAGATATTTTGAAACGGGATATGCAATTTAAGGAGAGCATCAACAATCGAAATTATTGTGATGTAGATTCTTTAAAGTTCCTAACTTTTTGTGATGTGAAAAAAGGTAACCAAATTTTAGAAAACTGACAAGTTGACAACATTTATTTCGTCACCAGTTTCAATTTTTTAAATTTCATTACAATAAATTTTGTTGATGTTGTTTAATTGACAGAGAGGATGAATCTCGTATTGGATTAGCGATCCACAAAATCAAAAGATTAGGATATTTATTTTAGTGTGCTAAACATATGAATTATTACCACTTTTTAAAACACGTTATTGACTTCGTTGGTTATATGTTTCCAGGTAGGGAGAGTTATTTTTTTAAATACTCGTAAGTTTTAGAATTTATTTATATATTTAAGTGATAATTTAGTGGTTTTTTTTTTCTTATTGTGTATTTTGATTCCTACTCAGTTTCAGGATTTCTTTCCTCCATTTTGATTTTAATACTTGCACGTGTTAGGTGATGGACCTGCCCACTCTTTTGTTTTAGGTAGTTCTTCCCTAATCTATTATTTATTTTAATTATTTGTTTTGGTCTTAAAATATGTTTGTCAACAAAATACATTTTTTCATTAGTGATAATGATGGTTTGTTCTTAAACTATGCATTCTACTGCTGTGATACTATCGTACATGAATTTGATTAATTTTAAATAATTTTTTCAAAACATAAGTTTTTGGGTTAATCACAGTAACAGTTATAATAGAAATACGGTTTGTTTTCGTTTCATGATCCAAACGATACGTTTTCAGTAAATATACGCTATGTCGACAGTTTTCAAGTGGCGAAGAAGATGTAATCATAATTTCTACGATTCGGTTCAATAGAAATGGCTCTGTTGGTTTTCGTGATAATCTGAACAGAAAGATTGTAGCTTTGACTCGGGCAAGGTAATTATCACTACATTCATTTGTAGGACTTTGTTTGGTTAATTAAAATAAAATGTTGCATTTATGAGTTTCAAATCATTAGAAATAGTTTTTAGTAAGTGTTAAGAAACGCATTAGAAATTAATCAATTATTTCTTGCCGATCAAACCGCACTTGCATTCTCACCATTTTTATGTTGTAGGTATAAACCTAACAAGTTCTGGGACGATGGTGATGATGATGACAGTGACATGGAGATCGATTTTGATGGTATTATGAAGGAGGTGAAATACAGGCCAGCGAGCTTAACTGGATATTGTGTTGCATTAATATTATTTTTTATAATAATCCCTTTTAGGTTCCGGATAATGTATTTTCTCCATTCCTTTTATATATGAACTTTATGATTGTTTGCTGGCCTGGAAATCCCTTAGCCTTTTTTATGTAAATTTATTTTTACATAAAAAAACTCATGTTCTTGGTTGTACATTATTGACATATTATGTTTTTACTGGCCAGTGCAAAAATTGCTCAACAGGAGGACGAAGAATAGCTCCGCTTGATTGAAGAAGAGGAAAGAAGAGACCAAATGCGTATGGCTAAGAAGCGCAAGCTCGACCATTTGTCATTGTAAAAAATTAATTGAGAAGGATCGACATACAACGACCTTCCTGAAAAAAGTGGGGAGAGGAGCAAAACACAGGTTCAACATCTCCATGGAGAGAATGAAGGCTCAGCTCGCAGCGGTGAATATTGACTTTGAGCCGGATGTGGAGACAATACAAAATGAGCTCCCTGCTTTCACCTTTTGGCATGGTGATGAAAATCAACCCCTTTATGCCGATTATTGGACCATCTTTACGAGCGAGGCAATCCGAAAGGCCGAACTTGCCAAGGAGCTTGATGAACTGGTCGCTGATTGTACCCTTTCATAGCTTCCTAGCTTTCCTTGTAATAAGATTTCTGACCATCCAAGATTTTAATCTGCCATGTGCGAAATGTTTTAATGTGCTTTATTCATGAACTCGTATTCATTTCATAATACCACGAAATAACCTTCCAGCCTTTGTTGTCGTACATGTGTCGACCTCCATAAGATGGATATAAGAAAACACGTTGTAAATATAGTCACATTAGATTACGAACAGTGTAGATCAGAAAGTAATTAGTTTGCATCAACGTAATTAAGGTAGCCCAAAGGTAACTAAGAAACTATTTAGTTCCCCAGGTTAATGCAACCAAGTATTACAACCAGGTTATCTACCCTCAAAACGTTAAGTCCCCCATGCCCTTGTGACGCAAGCAGAAAAGTCAATAGTTTACATCATCACATGAGCGACATATATCCCTGGTTTGTCCCCCAAAAGAGAGGTAAAGTAAACTTGCTTTCCACACAAGCCATAAACCAATCAACCAGAATTAAAAATTCAGAGATCGTAAAGGAAATGTAAATCAAACATGCGCATTAAGAGGTGTTAAGAACATGTAGATCAAATATATTCTTTACATAAACTATAAAGCAGACAGGTAGCAGTATGTAAATCAGACATAATACTAACAAAATACTAGAGAGTATGTAAATCAAACATACTCTCTTCAGAAGAAATTAAGGAGAACATTAATTCAAACATGCTTCCCTCATAGACTTTAAACAAAACATCCTAGAATATGTAAATCCAACATATTCAAGGGCATGCAAAAAACATGTAAACCACACATGTTCTCTATAATAAAGGATATGTAAATGAAACATATCCCTCACATAAAACCATCCATCCATTACCATATCCATAAAAACCATCATCAATCTTATGAAAGCGTTGAGCCATAACCATGTCCATAAAAACCATAAAAACTCATAAAATGCCATAATAATAACCCTTTATTCATCGTTGATCTAAACAAGCATCAACCCATAGTTTGTGAAAAGTGCATACAAGTACGATTCCATCGCTGACCTAAAGAAGCGTCAACCCATGATAGTAATAATAGAATATAAAGATACCATCCATCGCTCGAAGAGATAGGCGTAGTACTTCTTTAGGTGGCAGATATTCCAGCTCCTTGGTAAAGCTTTCCCATTTGCGTTCGCAAGCACATATGCTCTTCATCTTAATACTTTGATGACTTTGAATGGTCCTATCCAATTCGGATCCAGCTTTCCGTAGTATAGATTGCATTAGCTCACTTCAAGATAAGATCGCCGACCTGGAAGTACCTTCATTTTAATCGTTTGTTAAAGGCTGCCTGAATTCTCTGTTTGTATCTTTCCACGCGTGTTGCAACCTTATCACGTATTTCGTCGATTGTTTCCAGAGCTGCCCTAGCCAATCGTTCATTTTGTTCCTCATTGAATGTCTCTAGCTGATGAGATCCTCCAACTATTTCTATCGGACTGACTGCCTCCATACCATAGACTAGGCAAAAAGGTGATTCGCTCGTATAAGTTCATGAAGTTGTTCGATAAGCCCATAAGACGAAAGAGAGTTCCTCAAGCCAAAGTCCCCATGATTTCTCTAGTCATAGCTTGATTCCCTGCACAATGATATGGTTAGTAATCTCAACTTGTCCATTAGCTCGGGGATGTGTTATGGAAGCAAATCGTTGTTTCATCCCCATCGTTTTGCACCAATACTGCATCATGTGCCCATTGAATTGTGCACCATTATCTGAGACCAATACTCGTGGAATGCCATACTTGCAAAGAATACTGTTAAAAATAAATTCGATGATGTTATGTTCGCTGATACCCGTCATAGCCTCGGCCTCCACCCACTTCGTAAAGTAGTCCACTGCGACCACCAAATGGAGTGTCTTTCAAGGCGTCATTGAAAATAGAACCACAATGTCCATTCCCCATTGCGCAAATGGGTTGGGCGAGCTCATTACGACCATATCTTCTGCGGGCACATGAATGATATATGCGTGCATCTGACATTTTCTGCAAGTCATAACGAGCTCACCTGATATACTCTTCATCCTTTGCCGGAAGAACCCAGTTCACAAAGCTATTCCAACAAGTGCCCTGCTTTTTGCATGATCACCACAATACCCCTCGTGTATTTCCCATAGTACTTTTAATCCTTCCTCCTTCGATAAACACTTCAAGTATGTGCCAAAGTGAGACCTCTTATATAAGTACCCTTTCATCAAGCAAAATCGTTTTGCCATTTTGGTCTCTTTAGCAAATAATTGTGTACCTTCCACGACCACCTTATCGAGAGTCTCCTGAATCGGTGTTCGACAATCCTCTCGTTTGTCTATTTTCATGATCACCCTTCTTTTTTCCACACTGCTATGCGCTAAGTCCATCAACGTGACGCTTCTTGTGGTACAAGTGCCTAATGTCCTAGCCATTTTTAGGAGCTGATCCGCTCTAGTATTATCAGCTCGCGGTAAATTTTCGAATTTAAACTCTTCGAATTGAGTTACCCTTTCCTTGAGCTTTTCTAAGTATTCCTGCATGCGTCCTTCTCTTTCTTCGAAAGGCCCATCATACTGGCAAGCTACAAGTTGTGAGTCAGTGTAGGCTTTAATTCTCCGCGCTCTCGAGTCGCTTGCCATTTTTATGCCCTGTAGTAATGCCTCATTTTCTGCTTCGTTGTTAGAGGCCTTAAATCCCAATTTGATCGCGAAATCGAGGTTCTCCCTTCTGGATTGGCCAAAACAATTCCAAGTCCAGCGCATGTTGTCTGCTGATCCATCTATATGCAGCAGCCATGCCTTCTGCCCCTCCTCATGCTCCGCCGAGAGCACCATCTCTTGTAGGAAATCTGCTAACACATGCGCTTTAATAGTCGTCCTAAGCTCATAAATCACATCGTATTCGCTGAGCTCTACTGCCCACTTCACCAATTGTCCAAATACATTCGAAAAACCTGCTTCGGGGCTAAGTTGGTGCGTACCTTAACCTTGTGGCCCAATAAATAAGGTCGGAGCTTCCTCGCTATAGATAAATGAAAATCCACCTTTCTCTAGCTCTGAGTAGTTCAACTCAGCTCCTCTTAACAACCTCTTGGTATAATAAATAGGTTACATGCATTCTTCTCTGACAAGTACTGAGCTTACCGCGACCTTACTAACGGATATGTACAGAATCAAATCTTCTCCCGGCATCGGTTTAGTTAGTAATGGGATCTCAGCCAGATATTCCTTAAGCTTGTCAAAATCTTTTGCTGCCTCCTTTATCCACTCGAACTTGGATCTTTTCCTCAACATTCTGAAAAAAGGGAACACCCTTCTCTGTCGACCTAGAAATAAATGGCTAAGACCTAGGATACGACCAATAAATACCTGTAGATCTCGCACTGTTCAAGGATGGGGCATCTCCATAACAGCTCGCACCTTCTTAGTATACTTTGATACCTTGCTCTGTCACCATAAACCCCAAGATTTTACCTGATCGTACGTCAAATGCACACTTCTTTTGGGATAAGGCGCATGCCATATTGCCTCAGTATGGAAAAAGCTTTTCGTAAGTTCTCTGCAAATGAGTCCGACTTTTTACTCTCCACCAGCATATCATCAACGTAGACCTTCATGGTTGACCCCAATAGATCTCAGAACATCTTGTCCACCAACCTCTGATAGGTCGCCCCTGCATTCTTCAACCCAAATAGCATAGAAACAAAATAGCATGTACTTGTCGAGGTGACAAAGCTCATCTTGGGTTGATCTTCTTTCTCTAATGGAGTCTGGTGGTATCCCTGCGATCCATCCATCATGCTCGAGAGCTCGCAGCCTGAGGTTGAATCAACTAGTTGGTCGATACGCGGTAAAGGATTGTGATCCTTTAAACAGGCCTTGTTTAACTCGCAGAAATCCATGCACATCCTCCACTTCTGTTCAGGTTTTGGTACCATCACGACATTGGATAAATATTCAGGGAATTGGATCACCCAGATATGACCAGCCTTTAGTAGTTTCTGCACTTCTTCCTCAATTATTTTATCTAGCTCTGCCCAAAAGTGCCGCTTTTTCTGCCATACAGGTCGTGCCTCCGGGTCAGCATTTAAATGGTATTGTGCGACCTTAAGAGGCACTCCTGGCAGTTCGTCGTCAACGAAAATAAAGATATCCCAAAATTCTCTTAGTAAAGCAATCAACTCCTCCATCACAGTTTTCGTCATTTGCGTCCCTATCCTGGTAGTGTATTCTGGCCTGCCTTTTTCTAATGAAATCTCCATGAGTTCTTCATGAGGGCGGATAGAATTCTCCTCCTCCCTCGTCTTCTTGGAACTGAGTATCCCTTCCTGCACGTCACCCGTCCTTTCTCGTTTTCCCTTGCTCATCCCCTTTCTTACGGTCATCTAGTAGCATGACTGGGCGACCTGTTGTTCTGATATTATTTCGTCTACCTTGTCTCGTGCGCGATACTTAATGCTCATATATTAGGTGAAAGTAACCGCTTGGAATGCATTAAGGGCAGGTCGCTCCAATATAATGTTGTATTCTGAGTTACCTTTTATGGTCAAAAACTTCATATCCTTCTTCACTCTGAGTTCGCCTTTTCCCCATGCCACTGGGAGTGCCAACTTGCCTTCAGTGATAACCTACGTGCCATTGAAAGTGTAGATTGGAGTTTTTACAGGCCATACCTTTGTCTTCAAGTTCATCTGGTCCAGTCACTCCCGGTATATGATGTTAACCGAGATTCCATTATCTACAAACACCCATCCGATCTCATACCCTGCTACCTCAGCTTCAATCACAAGCGTGTCATTATGCTCGACCTGCAATCCACATCGTTCCTCTAGGCTGAAAGAAATTACTGGTCCTGACGCTGGAGGTTGCCTGTTGATGGTGGCGACCTCACATGGTCCTGGGCGGGCTGTCTTTGCATGTCTTCTACGTGCATTATTTGTGTCCTCATCTGTTGGCCCTCCAGATATCATGTTTATTCATCCCCTATTGTTCTCCGTAGCTCTTCATCGTTCCAACCGCTTTTGCCCCTCTTGTCGTGGTTGCCCGTCCGCCTGCGCCGGTGGAGGTCCACCTGGAGGTGGGGGGGGGGGGGGGGGGGGCAATTGCTTTCCTTTGTTCTCTAGGTTCCTTATCCTTGTATATTACTTCTTTCAAGTGCTACGCTTTCATTAACCTCTCAATCTTCTCCCTTAAATGCCTACAACGCTCAGTTGAATGGTGGTAGTTATTATGAAACCTACAAAAGAACTCAGATCTAGGGTTAGTAGGTATTGGAGTGTAGCCCTCCGGCCACCTGATATCATCAGGTACTTGGTGCTCCATAATCTTGAACACTCTTGCTTGCGGAAATGCTAAGGGTGTAAATTTTTGTTCTCTCCAAACCTTCCTCCACCTCGTTCTGCCTCTCTTCCTTCTTCTCCTATGGTTAAGAGTTCATGAGAAGCTCGCCTTGGCTCCGAACTCCTGGAAGTAATTCTCTCTGGTTCTGCAATCTCCTGCCCAAAGCGTAACCCGTGTTCTTCTTCAGTCTCCTCTACATGTATGTATTTTGCGCACCTATCAAAACCTCTTCATGTGTACGCAAATCACTTAGCTAATGACTTGCGCAAATACTCCCTTCTCAATCCTTGGTGCAACGCTCCTGCCTTCATCTCATTAGTGGTCGCAGGTTCTTCTAAGTTATATAATTCTTCAAACTTTCTCCCGGGCGCTGCACCATTGTAAAGAGAGACAGTGCGGTTTTCGTGTGTATCTTGGAGCTAGCAAAACGCTTCAAAAATTCTGCTTTCATGACTTGGAAGGTGGTGATCCTTCCCGGTGTTAACTGATGGAACCAGTCTTATGCTATTCCTCTCAACGTAGATAAAAAGGCTCGACATACTACGACATCCGTATACTATCTTAGCACCACTGCATTCTCGAAACCCTACACATGACGCATAGGATCTCACAACCCGTCATATGGAAAATCTAATCCTTTGTACCCGCGATGTAGTACTGCTCTCAACATCCTCTCTGAGAAAGGATGCCCTTTAGACTCTTCACGTCCCGCTCCAGCGACCTGCCTTTGTAAAGCTCCCACTGCCTCCAACATATCTCTCAATGCGCAAGAGGCTGGTGTTGCCTCGTCTTCATCTTCTTCGATATCTCGTTGAGCTTGTGGTTTATGAGGCCTCTTTTGAGACCAGCCACCCAAGAATTACAGATCATCATCGATGTCATCCTCGGACGACGATGGGTATTCGATAGGATATCGCTCCTTTTTGCACTCTGAATTAACTCGGGACTTGGCCTCCATAGTTCCCTTTCTCTATTCCTCCGTTGGTTCGAGGCCAAAAGTGCTAGCATATACTCTTCATCTTTCTCCTTATCTTTGTCCTCCTCGCTGTCACCTTCACCTGACAAGATCTCATTTAATTTCTCTAATTTTCTTGGAGGTGTCAGTCCTATCAATCGGTCAATGAGTCTCTTGTCGATGTGACAAGTTCTCCCCTTTAGTAACTCCTTCCATTATTTTGTTCCTATGTGAACAGGCGTTTGTTTGATTACCCCCGGAGTCTTTTTTTTACTTCCTTCTTCTGGGTTCTTCATCTTTTGTTTCCCCGATGAGAGTGGTGGTGTGGTTGTGGTTGTTTGATTAGTTGTTTGCCCTTGAGGTGTTGTTTGTTTCTCCTCGGTTTCTTTCCCTTTTGTTTACTTCTTTCGTCTTACTTGCCTCCCTGAAAAAAATTCAAATTCTGAGGCATGATAGTCCTTCCCTTCATATTGCGCTTGTTAAGATTCTCACGTCTTTTGCTCAAGGACTCGATATCCCTCTTCCTACAAATCATTGCAACATCTAGCAAGTAGTATGATTACCCGGCGTTAGGTGAAATAGCGAGCAAACCTATTTCAATTGCAAGTCCATACATGTACGATCCTTTCGACAACTAATTTCCCGATTAAACCTTTTGCATGAATTTATAAGTCGAAACCCAATTGATTTAACAACTATAATTTCATTTCAAGTTTAAGTAATTCATTTATGAATCAATATTCATCGTGCTCTGGCCAAGGTCATTGAATCACGAACTATGAAAATTCACATGGTACTCCCTTGTCCGTAGACAAGTATCGAATTCTATATTGGCTACATACAAACCTCCATACACATCGATACAATACCCAAAATATCCCTTTACGATTGTCAAGCAATCAAAAGATAAATCTAAGCATTGCATGATATGCACAAGGCTACCATCGTGCCTCAAGTCAAAGAATTAATCATGTACTATTGTAATATGGAAATTCTTATTCGACAGACAAATCTTTCGGTTAAGAATTTTCATCGGGTCATGTTCAATGAACTTGTTCTCTAGCAAGCACCCACATATATGCACTCGTGTCACAACGCTTATGTTAATGGAATGTAATATCCTTATCTTACAAGCATGCATCATATGCGCAAATCTTACCGGATTATTCAATGTCCTATCTCAAAAACCTCATTGACTTGGAACATTTTTAAGACCAAAACCTTAGAGACATGTTTCATGATTACCATCATATGCGCAACCATATCCCATAGTTCAAATTGGTGTAAGGACTTTACCATATGTGCAATTATAATAAAAGCGAAAGTATAAGATAAAAAAAAATGCCTTTATTAATATAATTTCTAATAAAATCATTTTACAAGTAAAATGAAATCCAATTTAATTGCACGTCGGCCAATCTACCCAGTCTACTCTAACAGAGGCTTTCAGAATGATGAAGTCACGCCATCAAGGGTCCCTACATAGTAGCAAACAAAAATGCAATACCACAAATAATCATAGGACTTAATTAATCAGTGTATTGACAGAATATTTAGTTTAATCTAATATTAGTTTTTCGGGACATACTGCGTATATTATTGAAATATATCTATATTTCATGAAATGGTTATTTATCTCTAAAGTGGACTTGCTTTGAAACTCCAAGACCAATAATACAAGGGAAAACCGTGCCTAAGAAACAACACCAACTCCATAAATCATAGGCATTCCGAGAATGCACCAAATAAACATGTAGAGGTTAAAATTCAGAAAAGGAAACATAACATAAAGGTTTTCTTTAAATATGCATAATACAGTTAAGCTTGTAGAAAATTCCAAGTTCTGAAATTTCCATAAGCGAAAAAAGACATAAAATAGAGACTCTGTTAAGTGGATTGGGATGTAATTTAAAATCATTACAGTAACACTCTTATGTACTTTCATCACATTTTTATTGTGAATGAAACTCAATTTGAAAAAATTACTCAAATCTTTCATTTTCAAAAATGCATGTTGTTCATAATGTCTTTAGGATCTAACTACATTTTTACAATCTAATTTCCATTGTAAATGCAAACCCCACTCTTCATTATTAAATGGGCACGCTGGTCCTGCAGCATTGATTGACCATCTATCTAAATGCAGACACAAGCTTAAATTTTCCTTGTAAAAGGCACCGTATGTTTGATTATATCTAATGTAGCGTATGACCATCAACTTAAGTGCCATCTCAAACAATAAAGTCTCTTCCAATTGATTATGCATTTATCATAAATGCATCTGGCTGAGGTTACAAACATATTGTTACACCTAGAAACTATTGTTATATTTAGTTGCATAAAGAAAATGTAAAATTCTACAATGATTAGGTGAACATACATTTCAAAAATGATAGATGAAAAATATTCAAATGGAAATAAGAATTCTTATTTACCAATCACAGTGTCACATAACAAAAAAAATAAAAAAGGGAAAATTGTTATACCTGACCATCACAGTGAGGCAAGTAAAACAGTCCTTTTCTTTTTGGCCTCGTTCGAGTATGATATAATATGTTAAACACCATCATATAGCAATACATCCGTCACAATATTTTAAGAATAATGAACTGATGCCTTCTTTCTTGGCCATACCTGGTTTAGATGATCTAGTTCTCACTCTCACCTATTCAATTCAAATAATATAATCATTTATTAATTATTATATCAATCACAGAAAACTTTCTTAATTGTCTCAAGTCATAAATGACCAAATATAATGAAAATAAGTTTAGAATCAAACCTGGTTGTCATTTTGATTCTGTCAAGAGCCCTCCCAAATATTTTGTACCCTACAAAATAATCAGTCAGAAAACATGTCTTATGAATGAAGCTGAGTCATAATTCATGGTCCAGGCCCCAATACTTACTCTTTTGGTTGGAAGATAAGTTCCTTGAAAATAGCATACCCTGCGGCAGTAACAATTCTAAGCCCAGAGAGGTTAACGACACTCTAAGAGGCTCCTTCGGTAAATGTCATTGTCTTATCTAGTATATTGTATATTGGGCGGTCAAACGGATGCTCAAATTTAGAAATGTCTTTCCAAGTCCGTTTAAAGGATTAACAAGGGTTAGTGAGCAATGAACAATTTTAGTAATTTTCTTCTCCTAGGTAATGGTTATAAACTGATAATTATCAAATGAATCGATAATTAAAAAAAGTAATAACTCTTTTCCATATTCAAGAATATCCGTATTTCAATATCAAACCTCAAACGAGATTTTTTGAGTTGACTCGTAACTTCTTGAAGCCAATGATGTGGCATAGATAGGAACCCTATTCCTCGTGCCATTATCCCAAAAACTTGCAAACCCGGCCGAGCATTCACAAATCTACCATTCCCAATCTTTACAAGCAGAGTCATAACACAAATCAAATATAATCCAAACCCATCCACAATGTATCATGTGCACATCTTTTGCTAAAGGATCATCCCCAGAAAAGTATGACTTAATTAACAAATTACACAATTAGTCAGTTCCAATAACACAATGAGTCAGTTCCAGAAATTTAATACAACAATCATAAAAAACTTATTGAGGTGGGGGATTTGGGTCCCTTCTCCCACATATAAGCGATTTTCTCTCTTTTCTAGATTTTCAATTGATCCAAATGGAGTTGACTCGAAATTCCATTGAAGAGTGTAAGAATAAGATGCAAGAAGACTGAGAGAGAGACTAACCATCATCCTCTTTCTCCTCGTATTCCTCAAAGCTATCCACAGTGGCCTCATTGTCAAAAACTTTGACATCGCCTTCCTATTTCACTCCCACTACGTCCGCCCCAAAACCCTCGCCGTCGTCTTCCTCCTCAATTGGACTGCCGGTATGATGAGCTAAGATACAAAGAAGAGCAATGGATTTATGCGGTGGTGAGGTGTTAGCGGGAGGTAGGTCATCGGGTTTCAATTCGAGTGGGATGAATTTGGAGATGTGATTTTATTAGTTCCATTACCAAAGAACTGATTCGTAAACGTGGAAAAGATCAGGGACAGGCGCCGCAATGGAAGAAGGATTTTGGTTTTGGTGAGTTGAGATGCAAAATAGATGTGGGATGGAGTTCATAGCGAGAGACCGAGATGGAATGGAGGTTGGGAGGCAGTGGGTTATTGTTTTAATTTAGAAAAATTTAGGGGTATAATCAGAATTTTTAGAAACATTTTAAGATTTGTTTGAATATAAGATTTGTGTGGATTTTTTTTTTTTTTTTTATTGATTTTACATATTTGTTAGGAGTTTATAAAGTTTGTGAAATCTTATGTTTAAATATGGGATTTTGTAGTGAGATTTTGTACATATAAACTTAGAAGTCCACTAAAAAATTCAGTCAAATTACAAATCCAAAAAGTATTTGACTTTTTAAATATCTCATCAAGATTTAAGAATTCAAAATATTTCAAATGAATATCTTGAGACTTTTATGGATATTTAATAATTCATTAGAAATCTAAATTAAATACATCAAGACTTTTATAAGTTTTAAAATATATTAATTAAATACATTAGGATCTTAGAAATCTTAAAATGTCTTTTAAAGTTCTAAATGAATACACCCCCCTTAATTGTTTTATAATTATTTTACTTTTATATAATTTAACATTTGAAGAGGACATTTGACGTCAGTTTTCCAAATAATCGATGTAAAATAAAAAAGTTTACGCCGGTTTATAAATATCGATGTGAACGTTCTTCTTGACATCGATTTTTTAATAACTGATGTGAACTTATTTTAACATTGATTTTTTAAACACCGATGTAAAATGCCGATGTTAAATCCCCTTTCTGTAGTAATGCCCTTTTCCTTATTTGAGAATTGAGTAATAACTTAGCTTCCCTTCTTGATTTTAAGATTACGATAACTTGGATTTTGAAAAACCATCTCGTTGGGAGCTCCCTTGTCTCTTTAGGTGATTAAGATTTGAAGAATTTGTTTGGGTAATTTCAATACTCGATTCCTTTCATTTTTCTTGTGGATTTCAATAATTGTTTGGAAGATGTCGGTTACTTGTGTATGGCTTTTTGTTTAGTTGTTGAGTTTGGTATTGAATTTTTTAACAAAGGGTTATTGGATTCCATTTTTATTTTCATGCTTTCAAATCAAGATTGTTATTCTTTCAGTGTTTAGAATATATATAATTTTATAATTCTTATTTGACTTTGATTTAATTGTCAAACACTTTCAGTTTTCTACATGTTTTATTCTCGTTCATTATGGTGTGCAATCCTTGCGCTTTTAGACTTATCACGATTCATGTTGATGTGCTGATTGATTGTTACATTTAAATTAAAGTCGGTTTAGTTATTTTTCTCTTATTTTCTAAAAATAAAACCAACACTCATTGATTGCGTGATTAAGTATATTGTGTTAAAATGAGTATTTCGATTTCGATTGTCATTCCTCGAGAGACTCGACTCGAGTCAAGCTTACTACCTACAATCATTCCGTTGTCTTGTGGACAAACTTTTTTAAGGAAAAAGTAAGTATAAAAAGTTCGATTCACGTAACACAAACAACATCATACTAAGAGCGAAATAAATAGTATAGGTATTAATTAGAACATAATCAATTGATAGATTTCAACATCACAAGGCTTTGAATTAATTAAACTACTCACATATCACTACAAAAAAAATTGCTTATGCTGACGACCAAATCCGTCAGAAAGCCGTCAGTATATGGAATACTGACGGCCCCTTGACGGATATTGGCCGTCAGCATTATTGTGGTCAGGATTGCAGCATCCTGACGGGAAAATGTTCCCGCTAGGAATGCTTGCGGCTTCCTTGACGGCTAAACTCGCCAGTATATGGCCGTCAGTATTTCTGGCGGCTCTGCCCGCCAGGAATATCTGATGCTATCCTGGTAGGTTTGGCCGTAAGCATTCCTGTCGGGTCACCATTTCTAAAATATTATAAAAGAAACTGGAAGGACCTAGCCCAGCCCGCCTGAGCCCGATCCCAACCCACAACCCAGCCCGACCCGTGTTGATTTAATTCCCACATGTGGCATGGCTGAGATTCGAACCCCAGACCTATTTCAAATAGAGGAGTGGTGACCGTCTCGCCAAGTCGATTACATGTGAGAGATTATATACTTTTAATATATATTTGATATATAAATTAAGTTATAAATTATAATTATAATTAATTATATTATATTTATAAATGTAGATTATATTTATGAATAATAATATATAAATGCATAATATTATTATAAATATATATTATTTATAAATATATATATATATATATATATATATATAATATTATAAATATAATTATTTATGAATAATTATAAATATATATTATTTGAAATATATATTTATTATTAATTGTATATAACAGCTCAGTATTGAGAGTTGGGCTTTATGGTTAACACGATCTTGGGCCCTGATGGGCTGATATTGGATTATGGTATGGGGTCCCAATGGACTAAAGGCATTGTATGATTATTAGCCCATGGTTATTATGGTATTTTAACAAGAATTCTAATATCTATGGCAACTTAGCATATAGGAGCAATCATAATTCTAATTCGTTTGCTATTTATATAATTATGGTTTTAATAGGAGATGGGAACCCAAGATTGGGAACACGTCTCTTGTCTATATAAAGAGGACTCAGACCTCACTTTTCTCTTAAAGTTGATTTTATATCCTACATTTTGAGCTCTCACTTATCGCTCTCAAAAAATATCTGACTTAAGTATCGGAGGGCCTACGCCGGGGCTGTCCGGCTTGGGTTTTGTTTTGTAGGTTGATCAGTTCGCTAGGAGCTTTTTGGAGGGCTATCAGGTCTTCTAGCACATATTCAAGGTTAATACTCTCTTTTCTTGGTGAACCAAACTTTTTGGTCGCATCAAGTGACGTCGTATGTGGGAAAGAGGGAAATCGAGTTCTTGAGCAAAAGACATGAGAATTTCAACAAGCAAATCATGAAGGGAAGTACCATCATACCACAAAACTTGGATTTTGAATCAGAGACGAGCAAGGCGAAAGAGGTAGACAAAGACAAACACCACCTCAAGGGGAGACAGCGGATCAAAAGACTACGACAACACCACCACCATCTCCACAGAAGGAAAATGTGGGAAAATAAGGGGGAGAGAACAAGAAAAAAATCCCAGAATTAATTAAACAAAAGGTTGTTCATCTTGAGACGAAAGAGTGGAAGGAGTTACCAAAAGGAAGAACTTGTCGCGTTGACAAAGGACTCCTCGAAAGATTGATGGGATCAATATCTACAAGCAAGCTGGAAAAAATCTTGGCGAGCGAAGATGATAGCGAGGAAGAAGATGATAAGAAAAAAGATGAGGAATACAGGCCAGCACCATTGACTCCGGGCCAGAAAAAGAGCAGGGAGAGGGAACTTGGATGCAAGATCCTAAGTTGACCTTGACCACTAAAAGGAGGCGATACTTGATAGAATACCCATCTTCCTCTAACGAGGAAGAAGATGAGGATTGTGGGCTATTCATAAATAAAAGTCCGCGAAGGAGAACCTATCAACGTCACATGGAGGTAGACGAAGACGAGGTGTTATCCACATCCCGTGCATTCGGGGACATGCAAGAGGCAGTACGAGCGTTACAAAGGCAGGTCGCGAGAACAAGAAGCAAGGAGTTAAGGGGCCACCCGTTCTCCGAGGGGATTTTGAGAGCGGCTTTACCCTGCGGATATACAGGTTTGGATTTTTATTATGAGGGGACATCAAACCCCACACGACATGTGCAAAGCTTTGAGAACGAGGTAGTGTTGATATATTATATGGACGTTGTGGCATGTAGAGCTTTCTTATTTACCTTGAGAGGGATAGCATAGGATTGGTTCCACCAACTAGCACCTGGGAGGATCACTAGCTTACAGGTCATGAAGTCAGCCTTTTTAAAGCATTTCGCTAGCGCCAAATTACACACAAAGACTGCGCAATCTCTCTTTTCAATGGTGCAGCTGTTAGAATAAGGTGACCAACAAGCCAACTTATGGCTGTGATCTGACCATTCTCTTGTAACACAATCGGTTTTTATTCGTAATAATATCTTTTATCTATTGGCATTCCATATCTTTAATCCCTTGCTAGTTGCATAGATATGGTCCTGATGAAGTTACTTTATTACGGTGGATTGGTCTAGCAGAACCGTGAGATAATCTAGCACGTAATGTAACTCATCGAACTTGTTCCTAGTCAAAGGGTTACGCCATAATCATTAAAAAAAACAGCAAATTTACGAGGGATTTTCCGAGGGAACACCGAGGGAAATAAAAATCCCTCGGTTTTTTCCGAGG
>BMAC01000437.1:816142-836247 GCA_014905375.1 Phtheirospermum japonicum | reverse complement strand
CTCGAGAGATGACTCGAGTCAAGTTGCCAAACTACGCGCGACCCTGTTCTCTTGCGGGCAAGCTATTGATCTTTTGACAAATTTTCATAAGTAGGCAACTCAAAAGCTTGAATCATCGATCATCACATCCTTCTCGATAAATTCGTTCAACACCTTTTCAACATTGGGAACCGCATCTCCTCCATTCTCATTGAGCTCCAGTGGCCGTGAATCTCCAACGTCCATTGGGTTCTCCAGTGGCAACACCTCCTCATAATCATCCGTGAAATCCTCAAAAAGCGAAAGAGGGGCGATCCTCCGTACACAACTCTTCCACATTCGGCTCCATCACATCATCCGCATAAATATTGAGAAAGCTCGAATTCGTAAGATCCACAATAAGCTCTAAAGACAATTCTCATGTATCATTATCCAATAATTCATTATAAAGTACAAGCTGAGCGATCTCAACCAAATCTTCAATAACATCCTCCTCAAAAATTTCTCCCAAACGATCATTCAAGCTCGTATTCTCAACCTCTAAGATGGGCTTAATCGTAACAAGAATCGGCATCACAGGCTGACTTGGAAGTTCATCTTTCTCGTTCGACCTTTTCGCTAAATAATGCTCGATTTGACCACAAAGTGCCTCCATATTCTTTGTAAACTTAGAATAGTTATCTCGTATGGTCGATAGTGCAAGTTCGTCTTGATGTTGAATGGTTTCGGCTTCTTGATCTTGGTGCCCTGCAAGAAATTGATTGTTTGGTGTATATTCCTTATGACTCGTACAATCTCGGACGGTGACAACTTCCTCCAGTGGCTCATCATCAAATGTTACCAAACATTCRTGCGTCATATGTCCTCGGCATCCACAATGATCACACATTAAATTAGGTACGTAAAACATCCTCATGAGTTTTTCGCAAATTTTGAATCGAGCTTTTTTGCTTTAAAAATAAAAGCTCGTCCGCAAGAGAACGGAGCTATTGTAGGAGATAAGCTGACTCGAGTCGAATCACGAGGAATTGCAATCGGCGTCTATAAATGTTTGTTCAACAATCCTATAACTAAACACACGATCCATAAGATATTAAAACCTAATTGAAAGCATTATAAACTAAAATTTATAAATGAGAAAACAAAATTACTTAAGAAAGTGAATAAAAGTAATTCGTACTTGAATACTAACTAAAATAAGTCGAACTAACATTCAAACTTTGAAAACCAAATCAAAAGCAAATTACAATTGCAGGGAACTTATAGTTCATAAGATATACGCAACAATCGAACAAACTTCAGCGACGACCAACGAAGTAAAACGAAGAACGTAATAGAAATGGAAGTGCAATGTGATCATCTACCGGAATATTCAAATTAATTGAAATTAAATGATACTTGAGGTTCTAAACGTCTGAGGAACCTTGCCCCCAAGTTTTCTGATGTTTAAATGAAGAAAACCACCGTTATTTATAGATTTCTCCAATAAAAACCGCCCAACCGCAGGTGCGTCGACCGACGCATGCCGAGCATCAATGTCAACGCGAGTTAGGATGCTCACGTCGACTAGGCAGTGCATCAACCGACGCGTGCACGGATCGATGCGACTGCAAGTTACATCGTCAAGTGCATCGATCGACGGAGCTAGGATCGACACTACTGAAGCTATGCATCGACCTAGCGTTGACCGACGCGGGCATCTCCTGGCGTCAACGCGGCACTGGCTATGGACATCGGCAGCACGTCGTGCGTCTAGTCATCTTCGTCTTGAAGCTGAAACTAGAAATTAAGCAAAATTAGATTATTTCATATAAAATAAAGTAGAAACACATTAAACACCGAATGAAACAAAAAACATCAAAAGGAAGAAAAATGACAAAAAGATAAACCTAAACACCCTAAAAATACACAACATACGATGCAAAAACATAAATCACATACAAATATGTACAAATCAACTCCCCCACACATAGCTTTTTGATTGTCTTCAATCAAAATCTAATCTAGACGTAGACAAGAGAAAGCCAATTACTCGATGACCTAATCACTAATGCATTCATATGATTCAAGAAGTTAATGCATTAGATCGACTAAAAACTCAACTCAAAGGACAACACGATAACGTTGAGATAAGAGATTTAGACTAGCTTCCGAACACCTAAAAGTAACGAGTTGACCTACATGTACATCACCCATCTATGCCTCGGCCCAAGTCTATCCCTGCTCAAACCGCCAAGTCGTCACCTGACTAGTCCAGTCATCTATACACCTCTTTAACAAAATAATCTAAGAAAAATAAAATTAAGAACTTAACATGTACAAGGATTTCTCTTCTTGTACTTATTATTATTATTATTATTATTATTATTATTATTATTATTATTATTATTATTATTATTATTATTATTTTATTCCTTTTATTTTCTTTTCCTTTTTTTTATGAGTACCCATAGAGACGAGGTACTAAATAAGCATAATTTATATAAATAAAAAACGAGAGTTCATTGACTCCAATCTTACGTTGCTAAGTACAACTGATAACATTCTTCAATATCGCACGTAAAGTTTTAACGTCTCCAAAATAAAAAAGAAAAATTACATAAAATCCTATAGAGGTTAACTGAAAACGGGGCTAGTAAAGAGTATTCGACTCTTTGGAACGAAACAAGAATAGAACAGAAGTCAAAACACTTCATAGGTTATTTACACTTCATTCCCACAATTACACTATTATTCGAACGAAAGTATAAATATCCCAAATACAACACCCCCCCCCCCCCCCCACACACACACACACACTTAAATGATACAATGTCCACATTGTATAATACGAAGAATTAAGCTAAGTATGGTAAAAGGTAAGAGAAAGAGAGAGACGTCCCTGAAATCGCACTTGTGGGGATGAGTCTAGCATCCAAGACCATTTAACGGGCTTCAAAGTCGAGGGGAACCTGAAACGAAAAGAAATAAAAATACACAGAAACAAATAAAGTTAAAAGACTTGGGTTGCCTCCCAAGAAGCGCTTGTTTAATGTTGCTTAGCTTGACGAAGTCGCCATATCTAAACCAAAAACGTGTCGATTAAAGTCACTATCTCCTTTTCTTGAAGCAATCCCGAACCTTGGAAATACGACTTTACTCGATGGCCGTTCACTTGAAAACTTTCCTTGGTCGTCTCGTTTACCAATCGTACTACTCCATACGGAAAGACCTCAGTAACAAGGAATGGTCCGGTCAAACGTGATTTTAACTTTCCGGGTAATAAACGTAGTCGAGAATTAAACAACAACACTTGCATGGAAACTCGGATATCTTTTTCAATGATCTTACTATTATGGTGGGCCTTAACCCTTTTCTTGTAGATGTCCACGTTGTTATAATCCGTATTCCGAATCTCATCAAGTTCTTCCAATTGCAATCCTTGCTGAGTACCAGCTTGTATCAAGTCAGAATTTACCACACAAATACCGCAATATGCCCGATGCTCAAACTCCACTGGGAGATGACACACCTTACCATACACCATTCGGTAAGGACTGGTTCCCAAGACAGTTTTATACGCCGTTCGATAAGCCCATAAAGCGTCACCAATCCTTGTGGTTTGGTTGAACGGTTTTTTCCAGAATTGCTTTAATTTGTCTATTGCTTGTCTCCACTTGGCCCGACGTTTGCAGATGATACGCCGTTGCCACTTTGTGTTTCACCCCGTACTTTTCCATCAACTTTTCAAAAGACTGGTTACAAAAATGTGCACCCCCATCGCTGATTATAGCTCGTGGAAATCCAAATCTACTAAAATTATGTTCTTGAATAAACTTGAGAACGACTTTTGAATTGCATGTTCTCGTGGGAATAACCTCCACCCACTTAGAAATATAGTCAACTGCAACCAAAATATACTCATATCCAAACGACACAGGAAATGGCCCCATAAAGTCGATGCCCCACACATCGGAAATCTCCACAACTAGGTTGCTTGTTTGCGGCATCTCGTCATGTTTGCCAATGTTCCCTATACGCTGACAACGATCACAGGACTTAGAAAATTCTTGAGCATCTCTAACAATCTTAGCCAATAAAACCCTGATTGGAGGACTTTGTAGGCTGTCTTCTGTCCTCCAAAATGGTCGCCACATTGTTGATCATGGCAAAATGACAGTATACTTCTTTGCTCATCTTCGGGGATGCATCTCCGAATAAGTCCATCCTTCCCGAACAGAAAAAGGAACGTGTCATCCCAGAAATAATCCCTACACAAAGAAAGAAATCTCTTTCTCTCTTGGAAGGATAAATCAGCCCTTACGTGGCCACAAGCAAGACAGTTAACTATATCAGCAAACCATGGGGTAATATTTGAAGAAATAGCACATGTCAACTCATACGGAAAAACATCATTCAAATAACCAAATTCACTCACTCCCTCTCTATCCAGTCGGGACAAATGGTCCGCAACCACATTTTCACAACCTTTTCGATCCCTTATTTTAACTTCAAATTCTTGTAACAAAAGTATCCACCGAATCAATGCGGCTTGCTTTGGGGTTTATTAAAAAGATAGCGAAGAGCCGCATGATCACTATGGAAGACCACCTTTGAACCAATAATATAGGGACGGAATTTTTCCAAAGAAAATACCACAGCCAAAAGTTCTTTTTCGGTGGAAGAAAATACCACCTTCGAAAGGATCATTTCCCACTACCTTTCATCGACCAATTACTTGACAAGTTGGCCAGATACCAATATTATTGTTTTCACGATGGGAATATTTCTATATATAAGTTCATTTTCGGTGGTTATATGACAAAAATATTTCCATATAATTAATTCCAAAAAACTGATTTCAAACAACTATGTTTTCCTCAAACACACACACACACACACACACACACACACACACACACACACACACACACACACATATATATATATATATATATATATATATATACATTACATATATAAGATTAATAAAATTGTATATTCAAAACGTATCTGTAACTTATTTAATGATTTATTAATCTTATATATGTATGTGTATATATATATATATATATATAATATATATGTGTGTGTGTGTGTGTGTGTGTGTGTGTGTGTGTGTGTGTGTGTGTGTGTTTGAGGAAAACATAGTTTTTTGAAATCAATTTTTTGGAATTAATTATATGGAAATACTCTTTTTTATGAAAGAGATTATGAAAACAAAAATTAGACTTTACATATATATTTCTTGTATCTTATAGTATTGTTACCTCACTATTGACAAATCACTAAATTCAGTTTAATTAATTACCAAAACTCGAGTTTAGTTACTTAATATAAATATAAAAAATAAACAAATAAATCTTACACAAAATTAGTCAATTAGAGTCTATTTTATTGTAAATCGGTGAGGATGTGATTTGGTTATTAAATTCTATAATTATAATTAGGGAAGAATTTTTTGACTTTATAAGAAATTCATAAAAACAATCAAAAGAAATTATTATAATTTTTTGGACCTTGCCTCCCAAATTATTTTTTCTATCAAGTTGTCTACTCAAATATGTTTTTTTTAATTGCCTTCTTAGGCCAGTTGTGCCAGAAAAGCTACACCAGAGGTGTACATAAGTGTTCCACACCAAATTCCTGATGGCAAATTTGTCTCTTCAAATCACCTACCATCACATTCAATCTCACTAAAAAAAGTGTCGTAATAGAGAGAAATCTGATATTTTTACTCATCTTATATTTATATTCAATAATTTATACTTCAAAGTTATTTCTCTAACATAAAATCGAAAAGAAAATAGTTAACATGGTATACAATGTGTTTTTCAAAAATTTAAAGTAAATAATATCTCTTTTTTTTTGTTTGTATTAATAATTTAATTTTTGAAGTTGACAAGTTATTTCTCAACATTCGTGTTATTAATAATATAGTCTATAAGGTGGTTTTTTGAAGTTTAAATTGAAGATTTTTTTCTTTTTATTTAATATATACTCTATGATTTAACAATTCTTTTTAATAAATATTACGTTTTTATACTTTTCTTAGCAATATCTGCGTAAACGCGGGTTTACGAACTAGTGTATATATATATTATATATATATATAATATATATATATATTATATATATGTGTGTGTGTGTGTGTGTGTGTGTGTGTGTGCGCGTGCGCGCGTGTGTATGTACGACGATCGTCAATACCTAATTCATTTATGCGTTCATGGTTGAATAGTGACATATTTATTATTATTGTTTGCAAAAACAACATCATCAACAACAACAACAACAATAATAATAATAATAATAATTATTATTATTATAATAATAATAATAATAATAATTAATTAATTAATTATTATTATTATTATTATTATTATTATTATTATTATTATTATTATACCTGTCATCATTGTGGTCGAATAGGATGTAATCAGGTTGCATGGGCTCTCATAGTTAATTCCTGGGTACTAGAGTGACCGCTACTGATAAAAATTTCACAAAAACATGGATATTTGAAAACCTTAAATCCCGATATCTAGATTATATTGAAAACGATATGTCGATATCGGGATTTCACAAAAATAATAAAATTTGGGATTTGATCAAATTACGATATTGAAATTGTTTAAAGACTGAAATCCCGGTTGCAGGGATGTTTAAAAAAGAAATCCTGAAATTGGGATTTCACAAAAATACTTCAAAACCCAATATCGGGATTTTATAGTATTGAATTCCCGATATCGGGATTTCAAAGGATATATTTGGATGTACCGATAATATACTAAAAAAAACTGGAAAAGCGAATGAACGAAGGATAAGGGGATAAGTGTCTCATTACCCTTGGGTGCTTAAATATTAAACAAAACTAGGTCCGATTTCGTTGCAAGTGGTTAACAAAAAATGACCAACCAACCAAGAGGAGAAAGGCAGGGGAGCAGTTACCTCTTTTGGTCAGCCACATGCAACAAAATCAAACCTGGGTGTGTTTAATGTTTAACTACCCAGGGGCAATTACACACTTATCCCCTTCTCCTTAGTTCATTTGCTTTTCCATAGGGATTTTATTGTGTCATTATTTCATTTGTGTGAAGTTGTACATGTTATAGTAGTGTTCATGAGAGAGAAGGGTGATGAGGGATGCTCATAGGAAAAGAAGAAATTGAATAACAAAGAGAAGAGTCATCCCACATTGACAATACGGTGATAAAACTATATAATTTTTTGGTGTGATTTATTTACTCACACACTCGCATGTATATATTCTACGTAGATTTTAAAACCGTGATATAAGCACCCATGACCTACGATAATAAATAATCTATCTAGGTGCGGATTCTCTATTAGCACAAAAATAAACCCTCACAACTGGAGAGCTAAAAATATCACATCAACGCTTTTTTTAAATTTAAAGTAATTGCTCGTACCATCTTAGACATTTTTCAATTGGTGCCAATTATGTACAGGTTATGGGGTGGAATATTGATTGTGATGAGAGATGCGAGGGAGAAAGTTCAACCAGTAAACCATTGGCAGGTGATGAGGAAAGCATACATGGAGCTACACGAGATTTCAAGGGTTCACAAATAGACGAGGATGCAGTTTTAGGGATGGTCTTCAATACGCCCGAGGAAGCAAATTTATTCTACTTAGGGTATGGGAGTCGAATGGGATTTGATGTCCGAATATGACACAAAATAGTCAACGAGAAGGGGATTTTGAAAAACAAACGATAGGAATGTTCTCATGCTAGAGTTCATATGCCCACAAACCTTTATAAAATAAGATGTCGGAAGGAGACACCACCAGCAAGTTGTAATTGCCCCGCCAAATTCCGCAATGCACATGATATCCGAATAAAGTTCTACAAGGTTATTAAATTTCACGCCTCCCATAATCATGCTTTGGAGACTCCTGACACGTTACACCGATTGAAGGGTAACATGTGATAGTGATTAGAGTTAATGTTGACTGATAGTTTTTCAATTTGTTATCAGTTATAAAATTTAGATTTAAATTTAATGTGCTTGCCTTTTCAATTAGTCGGATGGATTGCCTTCATTAACGAGTTCAAATTAATTTTTCGACGTCAAATATTTTCTTGTTTACACATTCTTTATATTTATCAGTCTAACATATTCTGTTAATTTATGTGTGTAACGTAATTGATACTTGTTTTGCACTTAACCAAATAGGTTCTGTTATTATTTAATTTACTGATCTTCTGAACATAACTACATAAATTAAAGGGGTTGACAAGGCTATTTATGTGCATATATCGAAGTGTTTTCATTTGGAATGATATATTTTTGCCACTAATTAGTTATTGTGTGCCACACGTAGTTATATATCACAAATTTAAAGGGCCATGATGAGCCTCTTGTTAGACTCGAGCGTACAACCATACTAGAGCACAATATACTTGAAACAGTTAGAGGGAGTTCCAAAGCAATTTATCTAAGAAAAAAAAGATTTCTACAATTTCATGAAAAAGCAACATATTGACATACTCTAAGGAATGGCGACATCCATAAGACATTAGCTATACTCTAAGAGATGATGATCAATGATCTGAATTTGATTTTTGAAAATACGTGCGACGTCGATGAAACCCTTACTAAATTATTTTGGTGTTATGAATTTTCTCGTAATTTATTTCATTTGTTTTTTGCTGTCTTGATTGTTGATAGTACGTAAAAGACAAACACGTGTTGGTTTCCATTAGTCTTGTTGTCTGGTATAGATAACCACTTCAAATCAATAGTTTTCATAAGTGCTTTATTATATAATGAGATGATAGAATCTTACGCTTGGTTGTTCAAGACATTTTTTCAATATATGGGTGGCAAGGAACCCGTTGTGATAATGATTGATCAATATAACGCTATGCATGCAGAGATAAAAGTTGTGTTCCCTAATGCATTACATAGGCCTTGGGGATGGCATCTTAATGAAGCTGCACCCAAAAGGTGAAAGTTCGCGCATTTTTCACTGTATTTAGAAATTTAATGATGAAGCGATGCACTGTGTTGGAGTTTGAGCATCTTTGGTCATCTTTAACTGAAAAACAAGGGGTCACACAATACTCATGGATTAAAGAGGTTTACGAGAAGAGGGCATTATGGGACGAACTTATTTTCAAGGGAATTTCATTTCAATAACAAGGATAAGCCACAGAGCCGATTCACTGAACACTATTTTAAAGCAATTTAGGGAAGCTGGAAGCACCATCATGGAGTTTTTAAAATACTTCCACGGTGTAGTTGTGAAGTTGCGCATTAGTTTACGCGAGATACAAGAGGACGCCGAAAGAGCCCCTCAACATATTCAATAGAAGGCCTCACTATATGTAATGTAGTATCAGATGGCCACAGACAACGCACCAGTAATAATGACATTAGTCGAGAAAGAGATTGCTGAAGAACATTGTTTTATCATTGTTAAGAAAAACATGAATGGAAAAAGTCACACAGTGGGTTTTTGATTGGAAAATATGGATTGGGCAATAAAATCAAGAAGTGGTCAGTGTATTTGGAACTATAGAGGCAGGCAAGTTCCTGTGCGACTATTAAATGCTAGAGGCGGATGGCTTGCCATGACGGCACTTGTTCAATGCTTTTAAGAACTTGAATATTCCTTATTTACCACCATAGTATAAGAGTGAAATATGGATTATGCAATAAGGCGAGTCTTCGCGAGTGCACTGTGAATCTTCCATATATATCTTGGAACCACAACTGAAACGGTACATGCAGCTGAACAATGAATGCGCAACTCTATGATGAAAAGCTTCAAAAACATAGTCCGCAATGGTGAGGTCCATTAAATGAATAAAACAAGATACGCAAGCAATTAATCATAATCCTAAGGCAGAATCATATTCTACATATTAAGGGGTCCTGAAAAGGGGGAATCAAATTCCTGCATAAGAGAATCTATCCCAGACAATGAGAAATGTTCGTGATCCTCATAAAATACAAACCAATGGTGCTCCAAGAGCTCGACCTCAGAACTGTGGCACGTGTGGGTGAGTGGTTGATATATTTGTTTTCATTAATTTTACGATGTTGATAAATAAAGTTTTAATTATTATGTCCATTTTTTGTTTATAGACAAAAACAGCGACTACAGAAGGATAAAAAAAGGGAAAGAAGATACACATGGACGAGGACTATACCTCACTGGGCTTTGACGACCATGTGGTTGCTGATTCTGCTTCTGAAGAGATTTAGACTACACCTTACGAGAACATATTTTTTGCATTCCTAAACATGCATTTATCTTGTTTGTATTTATTTGTTTGTTGATATAGGAAGTCATCATTTGGTTTGATTTATTCATGCATAACTGACATGCAATTTGTTTTTTTATTTGGTCGTCTCAGTTTAGTTGAACTATTAGATTATTTATGTGTTAAGTGTTGGATATGGCCTTATGCGTGTGCACACATATAATTCCTTAAATGTGCATCAATGTTACTCGATCTATCAAATTTGTACGATAATCCAGTTTGCCACAATCGAAATTTGATGTGTCGACATTGGTGGTAATGAAACGAGACATGCACGTTGTATATCCCTCAATAATAGTAATTAAGTTAGTACATCGCCTCCTGTGGACCAACAATGGTGATTTTTTTTCTTACACTATAAACCGTAACGTAAACTATATACCAATTAAAAGAATAGTAAATAAAAAAAACCCACAAACACCAGACATACAAGATTATACAAACCATGAAAAAAATTACAACAATTAAATTTTCACAAAAAAACTATAGATATATAGAAACCTGAGGTCCCGACATCTGGATTATATTGAAATTGATATCCTGATATCGTGATTTCACAAAAATAAACAAATTTGGGATTTGACCAAAAAAGATATTGGGATTTCGCAAAAATAATAAATCCAGGATTTGATCATATTGCAATATCAGATTGTTTGAAGTGAAATCCTGTCGGCAAGAATGTTTAAAAAATAAATCCCAAAATCAGGATTTCACAAAAAAAACAAAACAAAAAAAAAACTCAATACCCGATATATCGGGACTTAACAGTACAGAATTCCCAATTTCGGGTTTTCAAAAGAAATTATATTTCTGGATTTACCAAAAATATTATTAAAAAAAAACTGGAAAAGCAAATGAACCAAGGAGAAGGGGACAAGTGTCTCATTCCCTAGAGTTATTAAATATTAAACACACCTAGGTTTATTTCGTTGCCTGTGGTCTGCCAAAAAAATGACAGACCAACTGAAAGGAGCAATGCAGCAGAGCAATTTTAATTGTTTCAGATTTTATTGGGATGTGCAAGATTCCATAGGGGTTTTACTTTGGTATTATTTGATTTAAGTGAAGTACATGTTCTAGCAGTGTTTGTGAGAGAGAGAGAGAGAGAGGGAGGGGGGGGGGGGGCAGGTGGGGGAGGGTTGAGCGATGCACATAGGAAGAGAAGCAGTTGAATGACAAAGATAAGAGTCATTCCACATCGACAATCCAATTACAAATGCTATGAACACACGATCACGTCAGTAAACAAAAAACATGAAGGGTTGGATATCCATAAAGCATTAGCTATACTTTCTAGAAATCACACTATCTTGAACGGTTTTACAAAGAGTTGTTCTAGATATCACACTATCTAGAACGCCTTTTCAAAACCCGTTCTAGATATCATACTTTCTAAAATGCATTTTCAAAACCCGTTCTAGATATCGTACTTTCTAGAACCCATTTTGAAAACCTATTCTAAATATCTTATTCTCTAGAACATCTTTTCTAAACCTGTTCTAGAAAACTACTTTCTAGAACAGATTAATGTATTTTCTAGAACGGGTAAAAAAGGCGTTCTAGAAAGTCAAAATTTTTAGAATGCTTGAAACAGACGTTCTAGAAAGTCTGACTTTCTAGAACAGCTCCATCTAGAACCCCTCGTATAATAGTTCTAGATTTATCGAAACATGGCGTTCTAGATTGCTGTTTCTGCATTAGTGTCCCCAAGGGCGTGTCTCCATCTCCTCCAACTCAAGCATCAATAGAGGTTATTTTCCATCATTCGGAGAAGGCATCACATCCGGTGGTGGGTTCTTTCTCCCACTATCCATGAAATTAATCTTCATTTGTATCCTATAATCTTTCGTCATGTTTATAACTCGCGACCTTCACTCAATGACTCGATGTCACTCTTTCCCACAGACGGCGCCACTTGATGAGACCAAAAATTTTGGCCACCTAGAATTAAGTTTGGGCCGCCTCAAATCTCCGTCTTGAACCAGTTCAAACCTGCGAAATACTGGGGGGGTGATTCCAGTGTAGAAGTTACGACGATCAAGTTAGAAAATATATATTTGTGACAAATAATAATAGCAGAATAATAATAGAGATTATTAAACTTTGGGCATTTTGAATGAGACGTGTATCCCAGACATATACTACCAAACTCAAGTTATCCCTCTCTTATGCGCCATAATCCTTCTTAATGAAAAGATTAATGTTAATTAGACTTATTGTTTTCTTGTCCACCTGGGATTCGTATAATTATTCTAATATAGAAAATATTGTTAAAAGAATACCTATTTGCGTTCGCTATCCTGGTGGTTGAATCATCATATCCTTAAGGAGCTCTCCCCTTAGTCGAGCTATTCCTACTGATAGAAAAGACCTACTTGGGGCCGACGTCCACCAACCTCTGAAGGAGGTCGTCACCTGTCCAACTTTCCCTCTACCTCTGAATGGAGCTCTCGTAAAATTGAGTTGCTTTCACTCTGAACTAATCTAGTGCTGATCCTTAAGTACACAATTAAGCTCAAATGGATGTTATATGGCGTGTTAATCCCCTATATTTTTACAATTCTCGATTGTAAGTTTAATTGAAGTCAAGTTGGGGGGGTGTTCTATTATTCCTCCAACAGTTCCAACAATCACCTCAAGAGAACATAATAAAGTAGCCTCGAAGACAAGACTAAAACACTACTAGTGGAGGTATTTAATGGAAGAATGTGCTTAAAATTGGGCAAGGGGAAAAGGATACATGACAAAGGACTTTGGGCAACACTCTGGTCAGGCCGGACTAACGGATCATTCGTTAGGTTTAAATTTCAAACAAATACATTATTGTACAAAAATAAATACATTATAGTAGAAAAACCAATACATCATAGAAAATCAATATTTTCGAGTACAAAATTAATAAATCATAGTACAAAAATCAATACATTATAATATCGGATCAAATGACCTAACATGTTATAACTCGTCAATTTGACCTAACACTATTATTTGCTAAGGAATTTATTTTATTATACTATTATTTTCTAGTTTATATTATCTACTAAGATATTAAAATTATATTATTACATTGTTTTATTTATAAGGTCCACCACTACATGGACTCTTACCAAACAATAGTCACGGAAGAAAAATATAATTGAGAATTGACTTCCAATCTTTCTTGATCTGATATTCTATTTCTCCTTATAACAAGAGCTGAAATGAAAAAAGAAAAAAAAAATTATTCTTAGTGGGAATTGTAGTCGGCAACAAAATGTGTTGCAAATTGCGGCGCGGCTGACTGCTTTTTTCGGGATTCCTTGCACATTTCCGTGTATTTGGGTAGTGGAGTCGTTTCCGAAGTACTTAGTATAGATAGTGGGTATGTTTGGTCAATTTTCTTCTTATTCTTCTTTATTAAAATTATTATTTTGGTATCTTTTCTATAGGAAAAAAAAGATATTACCAAGATTATTTTTCTTTAAATTCTCTTACAAAATGAATTCAAAATTTGTTACATGATCAACCCGTATTTAATTCTTATTAATTAATATTATTAAGTATTTTAATATTTTAATAATAAATTTAAATTCTATAATAACTCTTAATTACATACTTAAATAAATTCAAAAGATCTTATATTCTCAACTAGTATTGTATTGTATTGGTGTCTAATAAATATTTATTAATTATTATTACATAAAATTATATATTTATATTTAAATTGAATTCTTTAATAATATTTAGTTACATACTTAGATTATTGAAGTAACTCATAATTTAATTATATTATATATTTTAGCTTTTATTCTCAATAAAACGTATTTAGATTATTAATAAATAATCAATTTTTTTTAATTAATATTATCTTATAAGTACTTTTTTAATTAAGATAAGTATTTGGATTTTATTTCTAATTATATATAACTTCTTATATATTTATATTATATGAATAAAAGAATTGAATTAGATAAAACTAGTTTAATACCGGTGTATTACGCGGGATTTATAAGAAATTAAATATAAAAAGTATTTTTGGAAATTATAATATTTTAAATTTAAAATAAAAAATTGAAAGGATGTGTTCTCAACCAATGCCATGTTCAATATTTAAATACTGTATATTATAATATTTATATAAAATTTATTAATAATTATATTTAAGTACTTATAAAAATTCAAAATATGTCACATTTTCAACCCTTCACTAAGCTATATTAAATAATTATTGTTAACTAATTTTATATTTTTTACGTTTAGATTATTTTATTAATAATTATAGTTACATACTTTGAAAATTTCAAAAAGTGTCACTCTCAAGCCTTCTCGCATATATGTCATTGTCAAATAAATATTAATTAATTATTTTTATATAATTTTATTTATTTTATATTTATATTGAACTCATTACTAATATTTAGTTACATACTCCAATTATTGCAAATATATCATAATATACCTATACAGAATATTTAAAATTTCAAAAATAAATTATTTCAACTTTTATAAATACAATTTTTTAATTATTTTCATAAATAGTTTTTTTCATATGTAATTTTTATTTTAAATAAAATAATTAATTTAGACTTTTTCTACTAATTATATAGGCCTTATTTATATTTTAATATTAGGAGTATAAAAGAAAATTGTTGAGTTAGAAAAAACATAATAAAAGAAAACTATTAAGTTAGGCTAAATATAATAAAAAGAAGATATAAAATTATGTAAGATAAAATAAAATAATTAAATTAGGTATATATTATACTTGGGTCACACATAAGAAACCGAAGCACCAAAATTTTTATTATTCAAGCGTAAAATAAGCAGACACAGATTAGGAGAATTTTTCATTAATATATATACTTTTTTAACACTCGTGTATTACATAAATATAAAAACTATTTTTATTATACACGGTACTTATCAAAAGATAAATATAAAAACTATTTGTGATAATTACATAATTTTAAATCTAAAATAAAAATTAAAATAATGTATTTTCAACACGTACCTTGTACATGTCTAATCTATTTTTTAATTATTATAAATATTAAATAATGTTTTATTTGATGTTTAAATTAAATTCATTAATAATCTTAGTTACATACTTACAAAAATTCAAAAGACATCACATTCTAAACCCGTGTCAAATATATATTTTATTAATTATTATTATTAAATTATTTTATTTATTAATATTTAGAATAAATTCGTTAATAATTATTAGTTACATACTTTGAGATATTCAAAAGATGTCATACTCTCAATTTTTATCCTATTATACTGGTGTCTAATCAATGTTTATTAATTATTAGTGTATAATTTAATATTTTATGTTTAGATTGAATACATTACTAATATATAGTTCCATACTTAGATTATTATAAATAACTCATTTACCTATATAGAATATTTGAAATTGTAAAAATAAAGTTATTTAGTTATATTCATAATAAAGTTTTTTTTTAGTAATTAAGATTATTTCATAATTAGTTTGTCTTTTAATTAAAATAAATAATATATATCTTATCTACAAATTATATATGACTTATTTATATTTTTACATTAGTAGAATCAAGGAAAATTATTGACTAAGGAAAAAAAAATTTTAATTAGGTGAATTTTTTTTTTTGACAAATGAAGTATACGAAGAAGACACATAGGTTGGGAGGATTTCGCATTAATATATATGGGTGATATATAAAAGAAAATATTAATTTATATATATATATATATATATATATATATATATATATATATATAGCGGGCACTTCCTAGCTAGGTGCTGACACGTGTAAAATGATGGACATTAATTGTCGCATCACTGGCACATATGACTTATGTTGATGCGACCAAAAAGATGGTGCCTTAAGAATAGAGGGTGCTGACCTTAAATATGAGGTCAACGACCTTATTTACCTTCGATATACGCACAATGATCTGATAGATCTCCAAGGAGATCTTGGCGACCTGATAGATCCTGCAAAACAACACCCAAGCCAAGGCGGTGGACATCCCGGCGTGGGCCCTCCGATACTTAAGTTAGAGAGATGCGAGAGCTCAAAAATGTAGGATGTGAAATCAACTTAGAAAGAATAAAATGAGGCATGTGCCCTCTTTATATAGATAAGAGAAATATTCTCAATCTAGGGTTCCACTCTCCTTCTATAATTATAATACCATAAATACTGACCAACTTAGAATTAAAATTTCTCCTACATGCTAAGTTCCCATAAATAATAGAACCCTCACCAAATTACTGAATTATCCATGGGCCAATATACCTGTCCATAGATTTAGTCCACCAGAACCCCATAAAACAGCTTGCATTAGCCTAAGAGAGGCCAAAAACCATAAGGCCCGGCTCTTAACGCCGAGCCACCACTCAGCACCGAGCTGGTATAATAGTGCTTATATCATAAGAGCTCGCCACCCCGTATAAGAGCTCACCACTCCCATACGTCAGGTTGCTACCCTTCAAAACAGCTCGCCCTGCTCCCAGAAGGATTGCATCTTCTAAGAAATGAGGCCACTTACTAAAATCCTTATAAATACCTACATGATGCCGACGTGAATATTTAATGTCGTATCAGCTACTGCCCCACATTCTGGTTGATTGAGGTAAGAAACCAAGTAGAATGTAATCATGGGTTACCTCGAGAGTCAAAGAATCATGCTTTTTGAAAAAGGCACGGTACCTTTAGCCGTCACTTCTCATTTAAGATCATTAAATATGCCTCTGCACCATGTCGAACATGCGTCAGTAGCTCCTTTCCTTGTAATATATTTAATTATGTGGGCTAAAAAATGAATGGCCCACAATAACCCTACCAACTTTCCCGCCTATCGAGAAACCCTTGTGTCTTTTCAGCTTTTCGCCGCCCAATACACAAAACACCCCTTCGTCTTCACTTACCCTAATTTACACAAAACCAAAGTAAAATACACCACTCTCCTCTGCAAAAAAATCCTTGCAAATTTCTGCAAAAAATCGCAAAACACAATCAATCTGCACCAAATCCACCGATCAAGATGATGAGTAAGTCCCCCTAATCCCTTGTTTTGATAATAATTACTGTAATTTTTACTTTTAATTGCTGCGTTGCTGAGTGTACTTTGTCTGTCTTTTTCCCTCCCCATAAATTGGTTGACGATGAATATAGATTCACCTAGATCCGATTTCCAAAACCCTAATTCTCCAACTCTAAACGCATCATCCGATACGGAATCAATAAAAATTCCTCTTAAACGCAGAGGTAGAAGAAGAAACATACCTGCACAGCAACCTATATCCCGACCTGGTCTAACGGATGAACCGGAGGGATATATTTCTTGGCCCGAACTTGAAGCTTAGACTAGAGCTTTAACCGAGAACATACCTGAGGGCATTCCCATAACACAGCCCAAAACAGCCTCTTCCTTACAGCCTGAATTTTTCATCTCCAACCCCGAGACCATAGTGCCCCCTTCGACGCATACCGACCTGCCTATACTTCCGTGAGCTACCAGGATAGCCGCGCAAAATCAATGGGTTCTCCGTGACCGGAGCGACCTTAAAGAGTTTATAGAAGCTCTTAACCTTCCCGACATTGTCAAAGTGACTTTTCCAAACATCCTCCAAATCCGGCAAACCCCCCTTTAAATCACATAGTCCTTTTCGAAGAACACATGAGAGCGGGCTTCAGATTCCCTGTACATCCTTTCCTTGTAGCTATGTTTGTGAAGTATAAGGTCGCGCTTTTGCAGATGACTCCAAACTCTATTAGATCCGTAGTTGGATATATAATTCTTTGTAATTACTATAACGTAAAGCTCGATGTAGGTTTATTCCATCTTTGCTTTCAAATAAAGAACCAAAAAGGTTCCTTCTACCTCTCTTTGCGCCACAAGAAGCGTTTCCTAGTAAACCCCTCGTCAAAAGTCCACGAGTGGCGAGTTAATTTCTTTTTTCTCTACAATCTTGAAGCCTGGCCCTTTTACACTAAGTGGCAGGAATCAACTCCTAAACAAGACTCAATACCGTCCATGGAAAATTAGCCTACACTTTTCCAACAATACTCTGACCTCCTTGACAACTGGAGTAAAAAATCTTATAATGAAATGAGGCTTACAGATTAAGAGAGCGTTTTCAAATTTTTTGTGGGTCTTAGGCCGCGACCTACAGATTTAACCAGATCTGAATTTGGTAGGTTTCTAAGTTATCGCGAATTCCTTTAATTTCATCCTCACAGTAGATTAGACTAATTTATTTGCCTCTTTATGCAGATAATACTATTGCTAGCTGCTTATCATCGAGCTCGGAGGGAGGAGGCACTCTCTAACCTGATCCAAGCCCTGCTTCAATATTGGTGACGCGATCTCTCACTATTGACGTGGACTAAGAGGTAGAGCTTGCCATGGCTTCGAGAAACGGACAGGAGGAGCTAGACGACCCCGAAGAACGGATGCTTTTCCGAGATGTGCTGAACAAGGGAAAAGGGAAGAGAGTGGCTAGTGAGTGAACTCCCTCATGGAAGACACCTCCAGTCCCTAAATGCAAACATCTTCATAAAGCATCAGCTTCAATCCCACCGGACCTGGAAAAAGGTCATGCATAGTGTGATAGTGCCGACCTGATCAAATCTCTCCTCGAAAAATGAATGACGACCCAGGTAACTTAGGATCCCAAAATGATTTATCTCAATACTATCAATATAACACATCTGATTCATAACGTTGGTTTGTTCTTTCTCATGCCATAGATGGAACCTCTGATGACCGCATTATCTAGCCAACTCTTAGCAGCAACCTCTGAAGGTGAATGGAAGAAAACGTGCGATGAGCTGACAGCTCAGGCTGAAAAGCAGACGCAAAAATTATCTCTTACACAGGGAGAGTTGGGTGAAGCTAGTCGCCAACTGACAACTCTGGGGGAAGAGCAAAATGTCTCCAAAACCCAGGTGGAAGCTGATTAAAGATTTCTTAACACTCTAGTTTAGAAATCATCTTCGTAATAGTAAGGAGTCGATTGTAGAGCGGTGACTTATTTCCAAGTCGTGTCTCTCAAGGATAGATATTATCGGCAATTAGTGTTTTTAATAAATCTCTTGTTAATTTCGATTAAACTAATCTACTCTATAGCTTGAATTAAAATAAAAACTTGAAAACGCTAATTAAGGCAAAAGCTAATGAATATTAAAGTTTGCTTGAAAAGTGACTAAATTTGAGGAGATTAATTAAGCACTAATTAAAAACCTTAAATAAGTTTAAAAAAATTACTAAACTAAGAAAAGCTTGTAAATTTTGAAAGATGAAATGGAGGGAATATCAAAGCTTGAAACTTAAAGGAGTCAGAGAGCATAAAATGTGGAGAAGCCAAATTGTTTAAAGAAGAAAGTCCCTTATTCTTTCAAAGACCAAATGCTTGTTTGGACATAAGAGGTAAAAAGCTTCAAAGTACAAGCTTCAATGGAGTTTTTGCCCCAAGAAAAATAAGAGATAGAAGTTTAAGTTTATGGTATGAAAATGCAAGGAAAACCATACAAACTAAAACTTAACAACCAACACCAAAGCAATTGCAACAATAAAAACACAACACACAACATAAGAGAAAAAGAAAGATTACTACCAATTTTACATTCAACAGAAAAGCTTCAAGTTTGGATACAAACTTCAAAAGATAAATCAAGTCTTCAACACAATAAGTACCACAAATGAAGGAAGTGTCACCCTCTTATACACTTGCTAAGAAAATCTAACTACAACTAACTAAACTATTCTAACAAATAAGCTAGGGTTTAAAGCTATGGAATTGTGAAAGTTTCTTGGAGGAGATTGAACAATTTCAAAATCAACCAAGGAAGAGATAAGGTTGATGGAGAAAGTTTTGGGATAT
>BMAC01000437.1:742329-804834 GCA_014905375.1 Phtheirospermum japonicum | reverse complement strand
GTTGAGTGTGATTTACAGTAGGAATTTGTGCCAATTTTTGTGGGTTTGTAGTGCTAAATTTTACGTGATTGATCACTATTTCTGCGCTGATTTGTGTTTATATGGCACGCCTGTCGAAGTTAGCTAAGTATGATTTGAGGTTCTAGTCTTTTGAGCGTGTATAAGTGCATAAATTTTTGAAAATTTATTATTTATATATTGTAAAATGGTACTTGTACGCAATTGATTTCGCAAAACCTTAAAAGCGGCGTCAATTCAAGACTTTTTCATGCAAAAAGCCTGTGAGTAGCCTGAGTATTTATCATCTTTGCATGTGCTTGAATGAGTTTCTGTTTTGATATCTCTTTGAAACTGTTGTGTGTAGTTGACTTTGAACATGACGTTAAGGAACAAATAAAACCCTATTACGGCCATATCCATATATTATTAGCCAAGGTGCAAGTGAACGTCATCTTGAATTGATCTTCCGGGGAGATGGCAATTTGGTAATATCCATCAAGAAAATAATAAGAGTGATGACCCGCGAGCTTATCCAATATTTGGACGATGAACGGAAGTGGGAAATGATCCTTCTTGGTGGAGGCATTAAGCTTACGGAAATCGATGCCCATCCGCCACCCGGTGGTTGCGCGAGTCGGCACGAGCTCTCCATTTTCATTCTTGATGACGGCAACTCCACTCTTTTTAGGCACCATGTGGACCGGGCTCACCACTCACTCTCTCTAATTGGAAAAATTAGGCCTTTGGCTACGAGTTTTAAGATCTCGCCCTTCACTACCTCCATCAAATCCGGGTTCAATCGACCTTGGCACTCTCTTGATGGTTTTGCCCCGTCTTCAAGAATGATTCGATGCATACACGTGGAGGGGATTATCCCTTTGATATCACTAAGGCTCCACCCTATCACCTTCTTGTTCTTCTTCAACACTTCATCCAATCGTGCCTCATCACTCGCGGAAAGCTCGGCAAAGATAATCACGGGTTTTGATTCCCCATCTTCCAAATAAACGTACTTGAGATGGCTCGGAAGGGTCTTGAGCTCCGGCGTCGGTGTAAGGGCCGGTTCCACACTTGATATCTCAAATATCCCCATCACCCCCTCCGATCGAAACGTTAACCACTCGTTGTCCTCTACGAAATAAGGATCGGTAAACTTAGTACGTCAAGTAACCCGCTCTGATAACAATTGTAAATTCGTAGGACCTATGGATATTTTAAATAAGTCTTATTAAAACGATGTTAAGTTCAATGTTACAACACTAGAACTAACATCTAATAGTTTCAGAGTCGTAAATATAAAAAGAAAAAAATTTAAAATAGATGTTAAGACTGGTGTTAAAACACCGAAAATAACATCAAATAGAGTTATTAAAACATACAGCCGAATAAATATTAAAAATAATTTGAACACAGCAATTTAATTTTTTTTCGTCAGTAAAAATACTTACGAACTTGGGTATACTAACCCGAAAACTATATTACCAAGATCAATACAAAACATAAAGTAATATATGAAAAACATTAGTATCAACACTTGATACTAAAATACTAAAAGCCAAGCTCGTGATGATCTTCTCTGTTGGTTACGCAACTTCAAAGACCTTCGTGATTAAGATTGGGGCATCAAGTCTTGTGGCAAAGCTTGTGATGATCTTCTCAATTGGTTACGCAACTTCGAAGATCTCCTTAATTTGGATCGTTGCCTCTGATTAGCACGAATTTGTCTTGATTTTTAGTAGTATTTTAGTATATCTTTCTTATTGTTTTTGGTATAAGTTGGGTATTTTAAGCTTAAATTCATATATTTGTGTTTCCAGCTCATTTATCGCTTTTCGATCTAGATTGATGCAAAAAGGTGAATTATCTCTATTTTTCGCCATACAACTAAGTAACCGGAAGGGATCAACACGTAAGATATGAAGGTTGATGATTAAGAGACAAGAATCGAGCGTTCCGGTGAAGAAGTAGCAAGTTTTTGGAGGTTAACAGTTACCCATACCGTTACCCTTACGGTTACCCTTACTGTTACCCTTACCGTAACACCCTTACCGTTACCCTTACCGTAACACCCTTACTGTTACCCTTACTATTACCCTTACCGTAAGCCTTACCATAAGCCTTACCACAAGCCTTACCGTAAGGAGGCAACAGAGAGGCTTACGGTAGCTCCTAACAGTAAGGTGTAATCGTAAACGGGCCTAGTAACCGACTTGTGTGACTTGCGGCCCAAGTTACTCGATTTCTATATAAACCACCCATTAATCCGAGTTCCAGGCATGTCCTGGACCCTAAAAACTTACGAATAACATATTCCTAGGGTTTAGAGTCAGATTTAAACACCAAAAATGCGAGGATCGAAGAGGAGATCGAAGATTCGACGAAGACGAGTTTCGGAGCCCGTTCGACGTCGTTCAACCATTTTTGATCTGATTTGCAGTGTTTCTCTCGGATTAGCCAAAGTTCTTACTTCTTTCCAGTAGATTAATAAGTTTTCTATCCCTTTTACTTGTTTTCTTAGATTAAACCTTAGTTTTTAAGCTTAGATAATTAGTTTTAAATTATTGCTCTTGAAGTTGCTTTCGGATTTTAAAATTGTTGAACCTTATACGTTATTCATTCTCTGTTTTAATTTATTTTTTCATGTTATATGCTTGGGTATTTGATACTTGAGTTCGTTGATTATGACCATGCGATCTAGTTTACGTTTTATTGCTTCGTTTTCATGTTTCAAGGTTTTGTTAGTTTCGTAGTTTATTATTTCATGCATGATCGTAGATTTACTAGGATTAGTTATGTTCGTTTAATGATTTTTATGCTGCTGCATTTTAGATTTATTATTGAGTAATTGCTTAGTTTTGAATTTTAATTAGGTTAATCAAGAGATAATTAATTAGTTAATTGAGTTTAGGTTTTTAATTGATTAATTGCTTTTAAAGTCTTAGTTGATAATTTAGGATAATTAAATTAGTTTTTAAGTATAAGTCTTGCACTTTAATTTAGTAGTTATTAATAAACAAATTCAAACAAAAACCCCCAAAAGAATATTTCGGTTACTTATTTTTGAACAACTATCTGAGATCCGATAACTTGTTGTCCTTGAGGGACGACTCGAGTCAACTTTCCACCCTACAAGCGCCATCGTACTCTTGCGAGCAAGCTTGCGTGTTTTTAATTTAAAATATCTTTAATTGGGGTGCACAAAAGTTTGTTTCAAAATTTTGGCGCCGTTGCCGGGGACAACAATAAGGAGCAAGGATTTTTGTTTATTTCATTTTATTTTCTTCGTTTATTTGCTTTCGTGTGCTTAGTTTTGATTTTTTCTCCTTGGTACATTTATGTCTTGTTGAGTTTATGCAAGGTAGACGATCTCTACGACTGGACCTTGCTCCATTCTTCGACGACATCCACCGCGCACATCCAACGAGGCAAGGACCCGAACCAGTTCCCGAAAGCGACTCTTCTTTAGACACGGATTTCGTTTGCGGCGAGATCCCTGAGACCATGGAAAGATGATCTAATCATGGTTCCCAACATGGAGGCGGCCATAATGAGTTATTCGACGCTTTAAACAATGATTTACCCTTACCTCAAACGCGAAGACATAGGAGCTATGGAAGCGAACCGCGATATTTTGGAGGTCACAATCAACCACCAAACAATCGGGCCCCGTTACAAATAAGACACGCAAATAGAGGAAGGAACACACAACATTACGAGAACGTACGTGACGATTATTCTAACAGACCAATCCCTCGACAAGAGCTTCTAGATGAATGGTTTGATGACCAAGATGTCGGAAGTGATTATGAGGCAGCCTATCATCAAGAGAGAGCACCAAGACACGCTCACCCACCTAGTCAACGTGATTTAGCACATCCGAAGGTTGTCCCTTTTAGGTCCGTAATTGTTCTTGGACCAACTACAGGGGAAGTGGAGATTAAACCACATCAATTGAATTTACTCCCGACTTTCCACGGAGGTGCCCATGAAGATCCTTTGGCTTTTTTGAACTATTATGTTGATGAAGTGGGCAGATATGTAGTGAATGGGCTTAACCAAGAGGAGGTGCAAATGATTTGTTTTCCTTATGCCATGAAGGACAAAGCAAAGTCGTGGTTACTTTCCCTAGAACCTGGATCATTGACTGATTGGGAATCAATAAGTGAGAAGTTTTTAAATCAATACTATTCAGCATAAACCACGGGGCACCTTCGAAGGCAAATCGCTATGTTTGAGCAGTTGGAGGGTGAGCTATTTCATGAAACATGGGAGCTTTACAAGACGCTTTTGCAAGCTTTCCCCCATCATAACTACTCCCCGGAGATGACGAACCAAATTTTCTTTGATGGGTAGTTGGACCATGGAAAAAGGGAAGTTGAAATAGCGGCGGGAGGAGATTTCGGAGATTTAACAGCCATCGAGGCAAAATGAGTGTTGGAGAAGCAGAGCGAAAAGTCTAGAAAAACTAACTCTTGGCCTAGGAAATTGAAAGTGAATGAAGTAACGATAGCTGAGAAAGGAGGAGAAAATAAGATAGAAGAGATGGTTCAGGAGATGGTGAATAAGAGACTAGCTGCATTGAAGGTAGAGGAACCGAGCCAAAAGAAGCAAGTACCATTAGTAAGTGCGCAATGTGGAATGACTGGACATTTGGCGAATGATTTCTCAGTCGTATATGAAGAAACAGGAGTTGCAGGAGTTCACGCGATTTAAACATTTCAAAATGCGCCCCCTATTGGGAACACCTATAACCCTGGATTGTGTAATCATCCTAACTTTAAGTTTGGCCCAGGAAAACCAAATCATGTACCCCTACCTCTGCAAACCGATCCTAATAATTTTCAACCAAAGGCGCCAGTTCCTGCCCAAGTACAACCAACTGATAAACTTTTAGTCTGGCAGCAAAATCAAGTCGCTGAAACTATTCGGAACCGAGACCGCCTCACACATGTTCAGGAGAAAATGAAGGGAGTTCGAGGTGAAATGAAAGAATCGAGAACGATGATGACTTAAATGGCCAAAAGCACTCTTGAAAATTCATCAGGACTAAGAAGATTGGAGATGATGGTAGGACAACTGGCAACTGACATGGCGTCATTTAAGAAGGAGAAAAATACTTTTCCAAGACAAACAGAACATGCCTCGGCTATTCATGTGCTGAGAAGCGGAAAAGTAGTGGATAACGGCATAGAGCTAGAAAAGGAAAACGACAAGGAAGAAGCTGAGACCCAACCATGAGTAGATGAAACCAAGTCAGGCGATCTAATGCATAAATTTTCAAATCCAAGTATTTCGGGGCCATTGAAGAGAAAGAATTTGACAGAAACTGAAGACCCCATCGATTCCTTAAATGCACCACCAAAGAAGTTGACTATTTAAGATCAAATTCCCTTCCCAAGTCACCAACGTCCGGCCAAGGAAAATAAAAAATTCATGGAGTTATACAATTTATTGAAAAACGTTAGTATTAACCTTCCCCTGCTAGAGGTGATAAAGATAATGACAACGTATTTGCAGTTTTTCATGGAGCTAGCATCAAGGGAAAGGCGCTTGGCTGCAAATCAACATGTGGCTTTGACAAGAGAAGTTAGTGCTATATTTAAGAAATCATTGTCACCCAAAGAGAAGGATCTCGAGAGTTTTTGCATAACTATCTCTCTCGGGAATGGACAAACGGAAAGGGGGATGCTCGATCTTGGCGCTAGCATAAATTAGATGCCCCACTCTATCTACAAGGAATTTGACCTAGGACCGCTGAAGCCGACCACGATGAGATTACAATTGGCGGATAGAACGATAAGGCTACCTTTGGGGATTGTGGAGGATGTCTTAGTACAAGTAGACAAGCTAGTAGTGCCGGTCAATTTTGTCATTATGGACTTTGGTGACGTACAAAGCGAGAATCAAGAACACACCATTTTGTTAGGATGTCCATTCATGTCTACAACGCGTATGGTGATCGACGTAAACAAAGGGAGGATGACTATGTTCGTATTAGGCGAAATGGTGACGTTCTCACTTCAAGATATTCACAAGAGTCCTACACCGTTTGTAACGGACGATTGTTCTACTGTTGATTTAGTAGATTCTTGCGTGAATGAACTCCTGAGCATTAGCACGATTGAAGAGTTTGATGATGAGGATGGCAAGGAACACTTGAGCGGGGATGATTTGATGGATTTGCTGGGAATTGAGTTATGTGATATTATAGATGGATTTAATGATGAAATGCTCGTAGAGAATGACACATTTAAAAACGATCCAAAGGTGGAGTTGAGGCCACAACGAGATCGTTCGAGGTTTGAATCCAAGAAGGAGACGAAGCCACCACGTAGAAATCCAAAGAATGTTTCCCCCGACCCTTACAATAATTTTAAACGTGCGAAGAAAAAGGGCGAGGCTAATAGCAAGGATTGGACGAAGAAGAAGAAGAAGTCGAACGAAGTTTTTGACAAGAAGTTTAATGATGAGAAGTTCAAGGTTGGCCAACTAGTGTTATATAATTCTGATCGTAAGTTTGATCCAACCAATTTTAAAGTCGCATGGAGTGGACCATTTTTAATGAAAGAAATGGATGGGTATGGCGTAGCCACTATTTACGATGAGAGTTCAAAACCGAATTTCCAAGTCCACAAGCATCGACTTAAGCCTTATTACGAGAACTATATGAAGAGTCGAAATAGTAGCAAGAGAGAGTTCGTGGATCCACCACGAGCCATAGATTGATCAGCAAATTACGTCGAGCAAGCGACGTTAAATGTTGCGCTTCTTGGGAGGCAACCCAAGCATTCGTTAGTTTTCATTTTCTTTAATTTTTATTTATTTTATTTTTATCTTTATATTGTGCCAATTGCCGTGGTACGTTTATGTGTGTATTGATGTGCAGCAAATATGATAAAATCGCTTATTCTGGATAACTAACGGTTATATAGCGGTAGCTCGCTACCGCAAGGCCTTACCGCTAGTTCCATCTGAGGCATTAACGATGACGATCAACCGCTGAACCTACTACTAGCCGCAGCAATCAGGGATAAAGATGAGCTTACCGCTAGGCAAAGTACCGCTACATGCTACCGCTAGTAGCGTCTGCCGTTTAATTTTTACGAATTTCATTTCCATCGATCGAGGTCGCAATCCGACCCAAGTTAGCCGCAGTCCGGCAATATTTTGATGTGTTGCAAACCAGCCATTTACGACGTCGAGCCGCAATCCGACCGTTTCAAATCCCAATAGACGTGCCACCGGGCACTTGCGCGTATCAATTGATCGCAATCATGGTTTGTTTTGTTTTGTTTATTTTTATAGGTTTGTTCAAGACAATCCAATCACGCGATCTAAGACGAAGGATAATTGCACAAGAGGTTTTGGAAAGACTCGACTATCGAATTTTCAGGGATGCTTTCTTATCTCCCTTGCTCTTATTTTCTTTTATTTTTATGACAATCAGGAGATTGCCAAGTTTTTAGGGAGGGGGTGGTTGAGTATGGTTTATATTTAAAACAAAGTGCAATTTGACGTCTTTATTTTGAAAAGCATAAATTTTTACGTGATTGATTACTATTCCTACGCCAAATTGTGTTTGTCTGGCTTGCCTGTCGAAGTTAACTAAGATTAAAATTGAGGCTTTTGTCTTTTGAGCGTGCATAAGTGCATAAATTTTTCAAAATTATTATTTATATATTGTAAAATGGTACTTGGACGCAATTGATTTTGCAAAACCTTAAAAGCAGCGTCAATTCAAAACTTTTTCAAGAAAAAAGCCTGTGAGTAGCCTGAGTGATTATCATCATTGCATGTGCTTGAATAAGTTTCAGTTTTGATATCTCTTTGAAACCGCTGTGTGTAGTTGACTTTGAAAATGAGGTTAAGGCACAGAAAAAATCCTATTCCGGCCATATCCATATATTTTAGCCACTATAAATTCCGAATGAGCCAATCATAGCCAAATTATCCATGCCTATTTCCTTGAGTGATTTTATTGAGTCGACCCCTACTACCCCATTAAAAGCGTGGGGTAGGAGTTCGTCATTTTTATTGGTTATTAGAGTTTTGGAAATTTTATTAGAGATTTATGAATTTTTGTAATTGAGGAACACCATCCGAAAAAAAAAGAAGAAAAAGAATACCCCATAAAAAATTATGAAAGGGGGATAAAAAAAAAGAGAAAAAAAAAAGGATGGTGGATAGTGTTGATTAATTGCCTACGCGCTAATAAAGGCTTGTGTTTATTATTTAGTTTCTTGAAGCCTAATGTTTAGAAGGCAAAAGAGTTGTGTAAGAAGCATGTTATAAGCTTCAATTATATTTAAGTGGTTCGAGCAAAAGTCGGTTTTAGAGTATCGAGTTGAGAAATATCCTAAGTATAAAGGCTACGTTATAAGTGTTTGGTGAGGTTTTTATTTTTGAACGAGGTGAAGCAACTTGCTTCGTGGATAGATTAGGTTGAGTGATTTATTTAGCCACATGAGTTATATATTCCATACCCGTCCACAGAGCCTTACATTACAACCCGTAAAGACCTTTTCCGATTCTTAGTTCGATAACACACTTAATTTGCAATTCAAAAGAGATTGATTTTCTGTGCTTACTAATTGTGCATGTAATTGTGTCATTTGAGCGTATACACGCCCCATGCAGCAATGCTTGAGTGCTTTTGAGTGAACACCCACATATATACTTCCCTATTGAGAGGATGCATGAATTTGATTTTGAAGCGATAATGTAATAATGGTGGAGTTTTTGACGTTGTGTGACTTGTATCTATATCTTCAAAAATTATGTATGTAGCATAGCACGACTCATTGCCTGAGCTGATTTTCTTTCTAGTTATACTTTTAAATTATCTTTTGTTCGAGGACGAACAAACAAATAGAGCATGGGGTAGTTGATTAGCACGGATTTGTCTTGATTTTTAGTAGTATTTTAGTATATCATTTTTATTATTTTTGGTATAAGTTGGATAGTTTAAGCTTAAATTCATATATTTGTGTTTCCAGCTTATTTTACCGCCTTTTGATCTAGATTGATGCAAAAAGGCGAATTATCTCTATTTATCGCCATACAGCTAAGTAACCGAAAGGGCGCAGCACGTAAGAGATGAAGGTTGATGATTAAGAGACAAGAATCGAGCGTTTCGGTGAAAAAGTAGCAAGTTTTTAGAGGTTAACGGTTACCCTTACCGTTAGCCTTACCGTAACACCCTTAACGTTACCCTTACGGTAACACCCTTACCATTACCCTTACGGTAACACCCTTACCATTACCCTTACTATTACCCTTACCGTAAGCCTTACCGTAAGGAGGCAACAGAGAGTCTTACGGTAGGTGCTTACGGTAGCTCTTAACAGTAAGGTGTAACCATAAATGGGCCCAGTAATCGACCTGTGTGACTTGCGGCCTAAGTTACTCGATTTCTATATAAACCACCCATTAATCCGAGTTCCAGGCGTGTCCTTGACCCTAAAAACATACCAAAAACATATTCCTAGGTTTTATAGTCGGATTTAAACACCAAAAATTCGAGGATCGAAGAGGAGATTGAAGATTCGACGAAGACGAGTTCTGGAGCCCGTTCGACGCCGTTCGACCATTTCTGATCCGATTTGCAGCGTTTCTCTTTGGATTAGCCAAAGTTCTTACTGCTTTCCAGTAGATTAATAAGTTTTATATCCCTTTTACTTGTTTTCTTAGATTAAACCTTTATTTTTAAGCTTAGATAATTAGTTTTAAATTATTGCTCTTGAAGTTGCTTTCGGATTTTGAAATCGCTGAACCTTATACGTTATATTCTCTGTTTTAATTTAGTTTTTCATGTTATATGCTTGGATATTTGATACTTGAGTTGGTTGATTATGCCCATGCGATCTACTTTACGTTTTATTGCTTCGTTTTCATGTTTCAAGGTTTCGTTAGCTTCGTAGTTTATTATTTCATTCATGATCGTAGATTTATTAGGATTAATTATGTTCGTTTAATGATTTTTATGCCGCTGCGTTTTAGATTTATTATTGAATAATTGCTTAGTTTTGAATTTTAATTAGGTTAATCAAGAGATAATTAATTAGTTAATTGAGTTTAGGTTTTTAATTGATTAATTGCTTTTAATATCTTAGTTGATAATTTAGGATAATTAAATTAGTTTTTAAGTATAAGTCTTGCACTTTAATTTAGTAGTTATTAATCAACAAATTCAAACAAAAACCCCCAAAATAATATTTCGGTTACTTGTATTTGAACAACTATCTGAGATCCGATAACTTATTGTCATTGAGAGACGACTCGAGTCAACTGTCCACTCTACAAGCACCCTCGTACTCTTGCGAGCAAGCTTGCGTGTTTTTAATTTAAAATATCTTTAGTTGGGGTGCATAAAAGTTTGGTTCAACCTCAAGTCATTTACTTGCTCATGTTCTTCTCGTCTCGCGTTCTCTCTTCAAAATCCGTCGAAGTCGTTCAACTCTTGCGTCCTTGTCTTGTCTTAAATAGACAAGACTCATATACTTGGTAAACAAGTAAAATAAGTCCTAAACATAAACTAGGAAACTCAAAAAAGTCTTAGAATCAATCTAGAAAACAAATTTAGAGTCCTAATTTATTTTGAGACCAAAAAAGGCAAATAACAAAACAAGGAAAATAAAAAAATTCCCATAAATAAATTTCCCAACAAAGGTTATTTCACAATAAACTTCTTAATTTTTTGAATTTTGATTTGTCTGTTATGTAATTCCTCAAATAAATCAATTAAATTTTTTGACTTAATTGATTTGCATTAAAACCGTTGATCTACTAATTTAAACTTTTATATAATTTGGCCAGTGAAGAACTATATACATCATTAATAAACACACACACACACACACACACACACACACACACACACATATATATATATATATATATATATATATATATATATATATATTTATATATATATATATATATATTTATATATATATATATATATATATACTAGTGTAAAACCCGCGATTTTCGCGGGCAAATATAAGAAATAAAAAAATATATATAAAATTTATCAAAAACAACTTAAAATGTGAATAATTGATTCAAAGAAAATAAAAATATTGCTCATTTCATATATTTAACTTTATAATATTCATGAAAATTACCCTCAAAATTTAGCCTATTTTCAGATGGAATGTCACAACATATGTATGTAATGATTTGTAATCATCAAGATACTTATTCATAATCATGGAAATGATTAATGAGATCGAAATGAAAATAAAAATCACGTATTTCAAATGGTTTAACATTGTAATTCAAGAAAGTACAATGAAGGGCGTAAATATATTGCTCAAAAAAAAGAATTTGCAATCTCTTTTGTTTTATTAATAATTGTAACATTCAAGATGATCACTCACATAAGCTCGACATATAGTAGATCAATAAATAATGTAAGTCGAATGACTCGAACATGAGATTATTTGCATCAGTTGCATTCATGACAAATTCCCAAGTAGCACAATTCAGATCATCTTAAAACTCGTCTAGCTCAAGCTAAATTTAGTAAAAAAAATGAAGCAAAAACAAAACATGTGTTTAAAAGTTTTCAGTATGGTTTCAATCTAAAAGAAAAATTGTCAAGGGCATTTGTTTGAAATACGTTTTTTGCTTTTGGGCTTAAGGTAGCTTTTGCTATTAATCCTATGTTGTTGCAGATGTTGGTGTGTGTATTTCTTCTGGTCTACTTGTAATTATGAAGTTAATTCCCCAAATCAAGGACACTTAGCAATCAAACGGAATAAATCAGAAGAGGATATATATATTGTCAACTACCATGAAATCAATACATTATAATCTACACATCAAATTTATGCACTCACTCACTCACTTTCCATTCACACAACCTCAAATAAGGAAACAATCTCTTATGATCCAGGAACAAACTTGGTGGTATAAACCCAAACATTATTAGCAACAAGGTTATCAAGATGGTCTAAAAGATTCTCCAATGGCCCTTTCCCCGTGACAATAGCCTGAACAAAAAACCCAAACATGGAGAACATAGCCAGCTTCTCATTCTCCCATGGGAACATGCTATTAGGCTTCTTTATGACCAAAATCTCGATTCCTTGTACATCCCCGGAATTATCCTGAACCATAGTCTGCAAACCATAGTGTTGCACGATTCGGTGTGCCGTAAGACAAAGGTATGGTGTAGGAAAGTGTGGAAACTCAAACTGTTGTGTATCGGGATTCTGCATGAATTTCTGGATATCGAGCTACATCCGTAGAACTGATAAAATCAAGTAAAATAAATAAATAAATAAATAAATAAATAAGGTGGTCTCCTGATAAAACTAAAAATATTTAATATTAAACAGAATCAATATACCAAAACATAATACAAAAATTAACCAAATATCTGAATAATGCTAACAAGTTCAGATCTCATCTCAACATCATAAACTGGGATTACACTCACTAACAAAAAGAAAACTATGACAAAAGAAATGACAATTTTGAAGTTTAGATTACCATGTCATTTAATAACCACTACAACAAACTTAACACCGAAATTAAACAAGTAGATGCCATCAAGGACATAGTTTTCTATATTCAGAGTTCTCTTGAAGCCCATACAGACATGCTTATTGAAATGTGATTTCTGATGTTCTTGTTCTATAATGCTTATCGTTTGCTAAAGCGATTCTGAATCTAGCGCTCAAACAATAGCTACAACATATATAATATCAAAAACATCACATCAATAAGAGACAAAACATGAAAAAGCATTAGTGTCCACTTACGGATCGTACACGAAAAGCATTTACATCATATAAAGTACAAATATATAATAGTTATCTTCATGTCACTCCAAATTCACATGAACAGAACAAAATTAGTATCAAATTATACTACCTTAAGATCTCTAAGCTATTTCGAGATTGTGGAAACTTGTCAAAACTTTAGTTACACATACCAATATGTTGAAAACTCAAACAAGAGAATGAAATGAATTGTGTGACCTTTCCCTTGGTGGAAAAGTTGAATGAAGTGCAGCCTTGACGCATCCTTTGATCAACATTCATCATTTCAACAACCCACTCATACACCCCATGCCTAACGATATTCGTTGTTCGAAGCTACAGTTTCACTCTTCAGCTTGAAGAACAATTAATATATGAAATGACATCTTGGTGATACACGAATGGCAGTTAACTATTGTCTATCAAAAAAAATGTTATGTGGAAAAAAACTAAAAAAAGAAAAAAGTAATGGTTTAAGGATATGACAATACAAAAACACACACACAAAAAAAAACTCTAAATCTTACCGGACAACCTTTTTTAATCACCAGCCCATTTGGATTCAACAACAAAAAACAATTATAATTTGATCAATAGCAAGCACAATTAATACCAAATCAAGAACTAATCCCAAATCTCAAAAAAAAAAAGTTATAAATCAATAAATTAAATAATCACATGAATTATGGTTAGTTGAAAAAAATAAACCCGCAATTTCTCAACTCCATAGGAACAATAAATCATCAAATCCATAAAATAAGTATTAATAAATTATAAAATAAATATATTAAATTTATATTAAATTTTTAATTATTAATAAAAGATTAACTAATACAATCAAAGATAAATATAAAAACATAAAGTAAATCATAAAAAATATAAAATAAATATATAATTGCATATGAAAATAATCATATTTTTCATATAAATATTTATATTATTTATAATTTTTAAAAATTTATTATATATTTGTTTCAACCCAAAATATGACCAGCGTCAAGAAAGACGCCTGGAACCTTGAACACCTTCGTGACCTGCGTACAGAAACACGTTAGAAAGGACCACCGGGGGTTTTCCGGTGGAAATCTCTTCGATGCTTAAGTCAGTAAAGCGTATGAGGTTTCTCTTAGCAAGCAAAGAAGGAATGCACAAAGAATGAGATACCTCTCTCAGCCTTGGGGCTGTGATACTTATAGTTTCTCCTAGTGGGGACCCCAACCGGGATCTCAGGAGCACATGCCTCAAATCAGGGATTGTTACGCAACCAATTCTGACAAGTGGTCCCACTTGTCTCCTTGGTGGAGATCAGAGGGCCAGGTTTGCCCCGAGCCTATCCTCCTTTTCTATCGACAGCTCTGGTGTCAATTTTTACCTCAGCACTATCTCCAGAGGTGATCTTCCAGATCATCCTTATCAAACCAGGAAAGTTTCTCAAACCATGATTGTTTTTGTCAACTTGGACTAAGAGAGTCTGATCGGCTCTTGTGTCTTCTCTCCGGGATTCCATCCAGCATGATCTTCTCTGGGAGGAGACCAAGTCTTGCCTTAAGAAGAAGACCTGTTCGAAATTACAGATTACTCCTGGTCTACCCGTGTTTACACGTCAATTCTGCCAAATCAGGTCTACCCGCACCAGGTCTATCGTATTCCTGGCCCGGGATTGCAAGGCCCCACTAACTTTAGTGCTTCTCGTACTGATGCGAATCCCGAGAAATTCGCCTGACAAACAGACCAAATTATTGGCATTAGTTGTGTCGGTCCACGTTCCCAGATGAGCTCTAGTCCACACGTCCTTTCAAATTCTGACAAGTTAGTGGCGCGTGGCTTACCCTAGGACGATTGGCGCTCCAGCTCATCGCCTAGGGTACTGCCCACATTAAATACGGGGATCCCATCAAATCCCGCCTTTCTCGTTTTTCGTTTTTCAAATTAATTCGCTTTGCCTTTTTGTCCTTCCACATTCCCTTTTTCCCTTCACTTTTAAAATTCTAATTTCATAATCTCCTGTATCTCCCCCTTTTTCTCTCCGGCACTCCGGCGACCTTTGCACTCTCGTTTACCCTCATCCTGCTTCTACGATTATTCCATAACCAGGTACCACCCATACCCAATCTTTTAATTATGTCAGTTTCCTCTTCTTAATCTGGCTCCTCTAGGAAGGCTTCATCAGGAGCTCCGGTGAATTCCACTTCTTCCATAGATATATCTTTTTCTGAGTCGCCACCGGCGGCTCTACTAGAGAATCTCCCAGCGATTCCCGCGGGCCTCCCTCTAGATAATATTTCCTCCATAGTTAGCAATTAAACCCTTAGGGACATTCGTTCCACCTTCCCTATCTCAGAGGAATTTAATTTTACTAGTCCGGCGCCCGACGAGAGGGCCTCATCACCCCCTTCCGGTCACCTTACTTTCTACGTGGACCAGTTCCACACCGGATTGAGCCTACCCGTTCACCCCTTAATACTAGCCATTTCTCGGTTGTACCATATTCCGGTACAACAATTCTTACCTAACGCTTTTCGAGTTATGGCCGGATTCCACCTGGCGGCCCAATATTCCGGTATAGTTCCCACGGCCCAACTTTTCTTCTCTTTGTTCCAGGAAAAGAGTTCTTCTGGCTTTTTCTATCTATCCGCGCGTCCCGATGTCCATTTTTTGACGGGTCTTCCCACGTCCCACAAGGCTGGAAGAAGAAGTTCTTCTTCGTCCAGAGCTCAGGAGACTGGGGCTTTCCCACCGCCCCTATCAACTTCTTACACCCGCAGGTGCATTTATCCCGAGGTGATAGACCACCGCATCTGGGCCAGAAGATCGCCCTCCTTAACCAGAACCCTTTTAATCTAACCAAGCTTCTCAAACCTAAGCTCCTGAATTTTTTCAACACCCAGCAAGGGAATGGGCTCCTGCCACCCTAAATCGGTATATCCTGTAGATGATCTGTTTTTATCTCTTTCCAGTATTATTTTCATTATTTTTTACTATTTCATTATTCATTTCAGTAACCATGCTGAAAGCACGGCTGGCCTCCAAGGCGAAGAAAGCGGTGGGAGGGGCTCAGAGAAGCCCTCTGGGAGAATCCTCCAGAGATTCTCCCACTTCGGAAGAGGTTGCCTTGATAGCACCTCCCCACAGCCAGCCCCAGGAGCAAGATTAGACAGCTCCCTCCAGCGCCATTCCCTCAGGGACAGTGAGGAGGAATGTGGAGCAGGCGAAGAAAGCTACTCCTGAGCAGGCAGCTCCTTCTCAGGCAGCCCAACCCTCGTTGAACCTTGAGGAGGGACAGCAACTGCAGCGGAGGAAAACGAGGCGAGAAGGGCCCGAGGCCGTCCCCGAGGCCAATCCCCAAGTCCCCCCTTATCCAAACCAGACCTTCTTCAAAAGGTCCATGTTGGATTGCTCTGGAGAGTTGGCCAGACAGTTCATGATGGGGCTAGCCCCCACAGCCGATCGGCGTACTTTGGAGAAGATGTCTGACCCCGAGCTGTTGGAGTCATACTGCAAGGCGGAAGCCCAGGTGAGATATCCATACTTTGTCATAATTCTTACTTTTTCCTGGAACTTCTGTTTATCCTTCTCCTTTCCTCCTTCTAGGCGGTGGTTCTCAGAGCTTCTCTACTAGCCCGAGCTCGCGGCTCTCTGCTTCAGGTAGACCTGAAGAGGGAGATCGGGGTTTTGAAGAAGCAAAAGTAAGAGCTGCTGGCTAAGAACCAAAGCCTCAGTGGGGATCTGGATTTGCTCAAAGCAGAGCTGGCTGGGACCAAGGCAGCTCTGGCGGCGTCGCAGGAGTCTGATGCCAGGAAACATGCTCATATTATCCTCTTGGAGCAAGAGGTGAAAGAGCTCAAAGAGAAAGCCAAGGCGTCCAGAGCTGAGGGTGAAGTTGATGGAGAGGCTAAGGGTCTCACAGAAGGCGAGGCGAGAGGAAGGCCTGTGCTTGATCCAATTAACTCGAGCAACCATGCGCCGGGCCTTCCTGGGATCAGTCGAGTTGTACGACCTCCTAGTGCTTGAGGCTGAGGCCTTTTTCCTCCTCGGCATAGATGCACATGCCAAGTGGGTATCCGAGAACCCTTCTCTGCCATTTGACCGAGAGGCACCCATCACAGGCGCGTCCGAGCCCACTTCATTTTCTCTTATTGCCGAGGATGACCGCCTGTACTTGCTGGATGACCTGGCTTTCGCTGACCATATCTGCCAGACTTTCTGCTCCTCCAGCTCGACCTCTTCTCCTCCCCCCGATCAATCGTTGGCGATGGTTGTAGCAAACTCTCCAACTTTCGCCAACCTGGGTGACTTGCAAGAGTCCACGCAGTTTGCGAAGGATTTCGCTAAGGCATCCCAGGCTCCAGATCAGGCATGAAGAAGAGCTGAGGCCATCTGACCTTGGAGTATAGCTCATGTCGCCCGAGGAGGCCCGTCTGATGTGTTTTCTTAATTTGGTTTTCTCTAAACGGATCTGTAGGTTGTGGCCTGTGTGGCCAGTCTGTTTCATCCAGTATTGAGCGTATGTACTGAACTTATCATGAATTTTTAATAATAATAAATATTTTTGTCTTGTAGCAACTGTTGATATTCTAGGGTTTCCTTAATTCCCAAAAACCCTAGTACCTTTTTATTCTCCAGCACGTGATTTTTCCTTCTTTAAATACATGCTTTTACTCCTTATATATTCTCAAACTTCTACAATGGCGTCTTCTCCTCTTCTCTACAACCTGTTGGAGAGGAAGAGGCAGAAAAATCGCCATTACGAGAAAGAGTGGTCTGAGCTTCGCCAGATAAATCGCCAGATGCATGAAGAGAAGGCTGACTTGATTGAGTCAGTGAATCGTCTTACTGTCGCCGCCGGTGAATCTCATGTGCTCGCCAAGCGGTCTGACAAATACCGCCACCGTCTGCACGATACAGAGCGTGAGCTCTGGCGGGTCCGCCGAGCTCTGGCCTCAGATCGGAGGTCTCCTTTCAGATGAATTTCTTATTTCCCTGAAATTTTGTAGTCAAAATTGCCATCCTTATTAAGTTTGTGCAATCTGCTCTTGTATCTTCCGAATTTTCGATTTAATGAAAGTATGTTTTGGATTTCAGCACTTTCGGCCATACTAATCTTGGTTTTCTGCATTTCCATATGTGTTTGTCGTTTTTGCCAGAATATCATAGTATGCTTGAGTTTTCTTCAAAGTTTTGTCCTTTTGATCGATCTTACTTGCTCGAACAACGCGCGATTTGTGTTTTTGGGCTTATTTTCTTAAATCTCTGAATTTAGCTGAATCTGATCGAGGATCCGATTATCCAGAGTTATTTTCCTGAAGTCTTAGGCTGACAAACAGGTCAGGCACTAATACAGGTCATCCTAGGGAACCTGTTCAGGCAAGTTAAAATATTCAATAAATATTTCGAGAAAGAGAAAACTTAGGGAATTCACCCCCAGCCCAATCTGGCGTTAACTGACAATCAGGTCAGGTAAGATCAAGGACCTCCATCTATAGCCAATTCTGGCTTAGACTAACAATAAGGTCAAGCAAAATCGAGTACATCTGTCCTGAGCCAATCCTGGCTTAAAGTGACCCTCAGGTCAGGCAGAATCGAGGACATCCGTCCTGAGCTAATTCTGGCTTAAACTGACAATCAGGTCAGGCAAAATCGAGGACATCCGCCCTGAGCCAATTTCATCTTAAACTGACAATCAGGTCAGGCAAAATCGAGGACATCCGTCCTGAGCCAATTCTGGCTTAAACTGACAATCAGGTCAGGCAAAATCGAGGACATCCGTCCTGAGCCAATTCTGGCTTGAACTGACAATCAGGTCAGGCAAAATCGAGGACATCCATCCTGAGCCAATTCTGGCTTAAACTGACAATCAGGTCAGGCAAAATCGAGAACATCCGTCCTGAGCCAATTCTGGCTTAAACTGACAATCAGGTCAGGGAAAATCGAGGACATCCATCCTGAGCCAATTCTGGCTTAAACTGACAATCAGGTCAGGCAAAATCGAGGACATTCGTCCTTAGCCAATCCTGGATTACACTGACCCTCAAGTGAGGTAAAATCGAGGACATCCATCCTTAGCCAATCCTGGCTTAATGATGAACACGTACTTAGGTCGGTCAAACCTTCAATTTTATTCAATTAGATAGACAAACAACAAGGAAATACAATCTATGCATAAAATTTTTGTAAATTAATTATGTTCCAAGCACGAGGAATCTCGGTCCTGTCCAGCTCTTCTAATTTATATGCGCCTCCCGATAAAGTTTGAACGACACAAAGCGGTCCTTGCCATACGGCATCCAACTTTCCTTTAGCTTTTCCTAAATCAGCTCTCCTCTGAACCAGGTCTCCCACTTGGAAGCATCTCTTACGAACAGTCTTATTGTAAGATGCTCGGATACGCCCCCGTACATGTTCCATTTTTACCATCGCCTGCTCTCTTTTTTCCTCAATTAAATCTAGCGCATCTTGCACTAGTGCTTCATTCTGTTTTTCATCATAGCTCTGCACTCGATGAGTTTCAAGGCTGATCTCCGCAGGAACAACGGCGTCCAAGCCATAAACTATACTAAAGGGGGTTTTGCCCGTGCTTTCTTTAGGGTTCGTGCGATACGCCCAAAGTGTCGCATTCAGCTCTTCCACCCATTTTCCCCCAGATCTCTCCAACCGTGATTTGAGCCCTTAAACCAGGATGTGATTAGTTACCTCGACCTGGCCATTTGCTTGTGGGTGATAGACAGGTGTGAAATGCTGCTGAATTTTCATCTTGGCACACCAATCTTTAATTTTATCCCCCATGAACTGGGTACCATTATCTGATACCATCACCCTTGGCACACCAAAGCGGCATACAATGTTTTTCCAGATGAAGCCCATTACCGCCTCTTCCGTTATTTTACCCAGAGATTCTTCCTTTACCCATTTGCTGAAATAGTCAATGGCTACAATTAGGAACCTTTTTTGAACTGGAGCCATTGGGAATGGACCAACCAAATCGATCCCACATTTCGCAAAAGGACAAGGAGAACTCATTGTCATCGCCTCTTCAGCCGGTTGGTGAGTCAAGGGGGACATCTTTTGACATTTTTCGCACTTTTTTTATGAAAATCTCAGCCTCTCTCCGCAGTGATGGCCAGAAATATCCAGCCCTTAGTATTTTGCTAGCCAGGGCCCGCGCTCCCATGTGATTGCCACAACAACCTTCATGGGCTTCTTTGAGGACCTGGGTACTCTCTTTTGAACCCAGAAATCGCAACAAAGGTCTTCCAAACCCACGCCTAAACAGAGTTCCCTTTACAAGACAGAAACGAGCAGATCTGAGTCTTACCTTCGCTCTTTCTCCCTTCTCCTTTGGCAGCTCTCCTTTTTCTAAATAAGCAATGATAGGGGAACGCCAATCATCTCTTTCATTTACCGAGCAAATCTGCTCTATACCGAACTCTTCATCCACTCTGAGTAGCGTTATTGTCCTCTCCCGATAGTCTACAACTGAGCTTGCAACCTTGGCCAAATAGTCTGCTCTTCCATTTTCTTCTCGGGGGATTTGCACCACCGTCAGGGATTTTATGCCTTTTGCTAGCTCTCTGAACTTAGCCAAATACTGTTGCATGGTGTCCTCCCTTGTATCAAACTCTCCACTTATCTATTTACAGACAAGCTGCGAATCCACCTTAGCACAGATCTTTTCTGCTCCTAGATCATATGCCATCTGAACTCCTCGTAGGAGGGCTTCATACTCCGCTGCGTTATTAGATAAAGCATGATTTAAACGTACCGCGTACTCAGTTGACATCCCTGCCGAATCTATCAAGACAATTCCCATTCCATAGCCCTGGTTACTGACAGAGCCATCTGTGAAGACCGTCCATTCTTGCCTTTTGCTGGAGGAGTTAGTCATTTCTTGCATAAAATCATCTAGTGCCTGGGCTTTAATGGCCGTCCTGGTCTCAAACATGACGTCAAATTTGCTAAGCTCGATTATCCATTTGACCAACCTCCCTGATGCCTCTGGCTTATCCATGATAGCTTTTAATGGCAGGTTCGTCCGCACGACTATGACATGAGAGAGAAAATATGGGCGCAATTTGCGAGCTGTACCCACCAAAGCTAGCATCGCTCGTTCTATTTCCATATACCTCACCTCGGCATCATGTAAGACCTTGCTCCAGTAATAGACCGGCTTCTGTATCCTGCCCTCTTCTCGGAGTAGGACAGAGCTGACTGCCTGCTGCCCTACCGATAAGTACAATATCAAAGGCTCTCCCTGAACAGGATTTGTGAGCAAGTTCAGGCTAGCCAGATGTTCTTTCAATAATTTGAACGCCTCCTCCCAGTCACTATTCCATTGGAACTTGGCCTTCTTTCGCAAGGCGTGAAAGGATGGCAAACTTTTTTCTGCAGAACGGGAAACAAACCGGCTTAAGGCATTAATGCGACCCGCCAAGCGTTACATCTCTTTGACGTTTCTGGGCGCCTGCATTTCCATAATTGCTTTTACCTTTTCTGGATTGGCCTCAATGCCTTTCTCCGTGACCATGTATCCCAAGAATTTACCAACACGTACCCCAAACGCACATTTCTTAGGGTTGAGCTTCATTCTATACCTCTTCAAGGTAGCGAATGTTTCCCTCAGGTCTTCCACATGCGAGGCTGCTTTGATACTCTTGACCAACATATCATCTACGTATACCTCCATGTTTTGTCCGAGCTGGTCTTTAAACATTTTATCCACCAACCTCTGATATGTGGCACCAGTTTTTTAGCCCGAAAGGCATGACCACATAACAATAAGTCCCCTTCAGGGTGATAAAGCTAACTCTCTTCCAATCCTCCTTTGCAAGCCTGATCTGGTGGTGTCCTTGTGAAGCGTCCATCATACTATGGAGTTCGCATCCAGGAGTGGAGTCAACTAGTTGATTAATCCTCGGGAGTGGGTAGTGGTCCTTCGGGCAAGCCCGATTAAGATCACGAAAATCAATACACATTCGCCAATCCTCTCGAGTCTTAGGAACCAACACAACATTGGAGAGCCATTCAGGGAATTGGATTTCCTGGATATGTTTGGCCCTAAGCAATTTCTCCACCTCGGCCTCAATTATGGTTTCTTTCTCAGGTCTAAAGTTCCGTTTCTTCTGTTTGACCGGCTTTACATCAGATCTGATATTAAGCTGGTGTTCACTCATGTCCGGGTCAATCCCCACAAGATCTTGAGGAGACCAGGCGAAGACATCCACACTCTCCCTTAACAAGGCCACCAGATCTGTCAAGATCCCTGGATTTAGAGTTGTAACTAGGCGAATGACTCGGCTGTCATCTCCTGGTACTAACTCAACTAACATTAGTCCCTCCTCTCGCCGAGCCAAGTCTATCCTCGGTTGCTCCACCCGAGCACGCTTGCTCTGTCTTTACTCCTCACTGTTCCTTGTGATGCATTCAACATACGTCTTTCGCGACGCATATTGATCACCTCTCACCTCGTCTGTTCCATCCTCCGTAGGGAATTTCATCTTCATGTGGAAAACCGAGATAACAGCCTGGAACTGGCTCAGAGAAGGTCAGCCAAGCATGACATTGTAAGAAGATGGCGCATCCACCACCAAGAAACGCACCGTCCTATTCACCCTATACGGCTCTTCTCCCAACGTCACGAGGAGCCTGACCGCTCCTAAGGGTTTCAGGGCTCCCCCTGCAAACCCTACTAAGGAGATGGTTACCTCCTCCAACTCGACATCAAACTTCAACTGTTGAAAGCAATCCAGGAACAAAATATCAGCAGAGCTCCCTGTATCCACGAATATTCTTTGCACATTATAATTGGAAATAGTAGCCGTTATGACTAAAGCGTCCATGTGGGGAGCCAGGATACCATCACTATCCTCTGACCCAAAGCAGATATTTGGCATAGACGCCATTTGCCCGACCTCTCGTGACTTCCTAACCAGGTCTTTCGCCGCCCGGACATAACTGTGTTGCGTCCGCTTAGAATGCTCTTCCAGTTCTCCGCCGGTAATCATCTGGATTTCTCCATGAATGACCTGGGCTTGATCAGTTCTTCTTCCTTCAGCACGCCCCCTATCCTGATCTCTTTTATTTTGTGGAGCACGATCTTAGCCGCTACGAACAGATCTGGCTTCCTCTTTCCTCATACGGACGTACTCTTTCAAGTGTCTGGCCTGGACCAGTCTCTCCAGCTCATCTTTTAGATGTGTACACTCATCAGTACTGTGCCCATATTCGTTATGGAAATGGCAGAATCGATCGGACCTTTCCTTCCTGGGTTTCTGCGAGTATGTCTTGGGCCATTTCAGCTCAGGGTGCCTCTCTATTGCCTGCAGAATTTCGCCTTGCGGCGTCGCTAAAGGGGTATATCTGTCAAAATGAGGTCTCCCTCTAGACAGATCTGGCCTGGGCTTCTTCACCGCTGCCCTTTCGTCTCTATCATACCTCTCCCGCTTCTTCTCTCCTTCTTCCTTGATTTTTAGAGCTTCTTCCAAATGGATATACTTTTCGGCCCTTTCCAAGAGCTCCCCAAATTTTAGAGCTGGTTTCACCACCAGCGATTGGAAAAATTCTCCTCTCCTCAGACCTTGCGCCAGAGCATTCACCAACAACTCTTCTGACGCAGAGGGCCCCTCTAACTTAGCCGTTGTAAACCTGTTGATGTAGGTACGCAGGCTCTCGTTCTCTCTCTGCTTCAGGCTAAAAAGTTCAAGTGGCATTTTCTGGTACTTCCTGCAGCTCGTGAACTGGTGCAAGAAGGCCGAGCTAAATTCGTCAAAGTTACTGATGGATCTCGGCAGCAGCTGGCTAAACCAGAGCTGAGCTGATTTAGTGAAAGTCATCAGGAAGACCCAATACATGACCACATCTGAAAACTTATGTACAGCCGCTGCGATCTCAAATCTGCTCAAATGGTCCCACGGATCCGTGGTGCCATTGTACTCAAAGGCCAGAGATCGGTATGAGGCCGGCACATCGTCGCGCATGACCTCCTCTGTAAACGGAGTGCCTCACCGCACTGGCACCGTACCTGTGACCGTCATCTTCTTCTTAAACTCCCTCACTTCTTTTTGCAAGCTATGCATCTACTCAGCCAGACCTGGATTGGTCTGGCTTGAGGTTTCGCTGTCGGACATAGAGAAATGCTCTTCCCTATCCGGAAGAGGAGTCCGATCCGTGAGCTTGCCACGTAGCGGCTCTGTCTCTGCCGCCGGAGCAGTTCTTGCCGGCGGTGCATTGGGCGGTGGTGTCGACATCTATACAAACTTCTTCTCCACAACAGTCTTCACAACTTTGCGGATGAGCTCAGACAGCTGTCTGAGTAGGACATCATTGAACAGCCCACCAGCAGCAGGCGTTGCTCCACCGGAAGGGGACGGCATGGTTCCTGATCCTGCCGCCACTGATGGGTCTACCCCCTCGTGCCTTACCGCGAACGTTACTGCTGACCGCGGCATACCCCATGGCGCGGCGGAGCTCGGCGTTCTGCCGAGCTCCCCTACCAAGTTTCGTCGTAATCCGTCTGAATCCATGAAACCAAAAGAAAACCTCACGTCTTAACCTGATCGCTTTCCCAAAGACGGCGCCAATTGTTTCAACCCAAAATATGACCAGCGTCAAGAAAGACGCCTGGAACCTTGAACACCTTCTTGACCTGCATACAGAAACACGTTAGAAAGGACCACCGGGGTTTTCCGGTGGAAACCTCTTTGATGCTTAAGTCAGTAAAGCGTATGAGATTTCTCTTAGCAAGCAAAGAAGGAATGCACAAAGAATGACATACCTCTCTCAGCCTTGGGGCTGAGATACTTATAGTTTCTCCTAGTGGGGACCCCAGCCGGGATCTCAGGAGCACATGCCGCAAATCAGGGATTGTTACACAACCAATTCTGACAAGTGGTCCCACTTGTCTCTTTGGTGGAGATCAGAGGGCCAGGTCTGCCCTGAGCCTATCCTCCTTTTCTATTGACAGATCTGGTGTCAATTTTTACCTCAGCACTATCTCCAGAGGTGATCCTCTAGATCATCCTTATCAAACCAGGAAAGTTTCTCAAACCATGATTGCTTTTGTCAACTTGACCTAAGAGAGTCTGATCGACTCTTGTGCCTTCTCTCCGGGATTCCATCCAGCATGATCTTATCTGGGGAGGAGACCAGGTCTTGCCTTCGGAAGAAGACCTGTTCGAAATTACAGATTACTCCTGGTCTACCCATGTTTACACGTCAATTCTGCCAAATCAGGTCTACCCGCAACAGGTCTATCGTATTCCTGGCCCATCAATATTTTTATTTTTAATTTTGATTTTATTAATTAGAATCTTATTAATACTAAAGAAAATAATACAAACTTTTATTTTTCTTTTATAATTTTTTAAGATCTATTTTAGATTTTTATATTTCTCACTGATTAGTTTCCATAGATGATGTGTCCGCAACAACTCTTCCAAGATTATTATTTCCTTGTCAAATATTAATTAAGATTATACTTGAAAGAGTATACAAAAAGAGTATTCAAGTCAAGCCAGTCGGTCCCGTGAATGACAGCATTGGCCATGTCGGTGACCTCGGCCCGGGTGGGCCTGGGTGCCTTGATCTTGGACTTGAGCATTTGAGTTACGGTCACCACGGACTTGCTCTGCAATTTGCAATTTTTGATCATCATCTGTTGGGCTACGAATATCTTTTCTGCACAATTAACGAACCTTTTACAACTCTTAATTTAGCTTAGGTAACTCAATTATAAAAAAGTAATAGCTAAATTACCGACAACATACCATCAGAAACTGCCATATCTACATCTTACATCGAAATTAAGCCTTTTTCTGCCGCCTCCTTCTACTCTTGTTTTTTACATTAATTAATAGCATGTTAAGAAAATGAAGTTGATACTATAAAGAGCAGAATATTTATACAAATGTGATGGATGACTGACCCGACACCATTAAGGTAATTTGCGTAAGGAAGAAGCGCAGTTAGGGTAATTTAGATGTCGAATTGGAAGAAATAGAGATTTGAAATCAATCTCCATAGAATATTCACAGGTAATTGGATTAACACAACAACAAAACTACAAATCATAGATCTGTGATTACATGAAAACCACATTCCAACCCGCATTATACGAAGAGCGAAACCAAAATAAATAAATGAATTATGAAAAAAACTAACAAAGAGATAAAAATAATTCTAAAAAAAAAATCTAAGCAAATCTATGAATATAAACAAAATGATCCAGTCGAGGATTTGGAAGCAACAACGATTTTTAATGTAGTAGATCGGGAATGGGCAAGATCTTATTCCAATCACCACAAAATAAAAAATAATAATCCTACCAATTACCGTATTTCGTTTTAGATCGGGAATGGGCAGGATCTTGATATAGGCTGGCGCCAAACTTGTGGCCATTGTAGGAACCATATTATCGATTGGTGATCAAATGAAAAAAAAAAGAGTTGGAACCAAGTTCTGCAATAGCGGCGTGAGAGAGATTTTGATTTTGAAGTGAAACCCTAATTTATTAAGTGAATGAAGAAATGGGAAAAAAACAATATTTTATCAAGAACAGATCGGGAACTCTACAATATGCAGAACATATCGTGAATAAAAAAATTCTCCAGATTCAGATCGAAAAACCAAAAATAATTAATGCTTTTTATCACAGATCTAAGGCCCATAATTTTTCAGATTCTGATCGAGATTTTTGCATATCGAAAACCCAAAATAACTAATACAAAAGCAAACATTAATATATAGAACAAACATAATTAAAATAGAAAACAGATCGGAAAGTTGCAAACCACATATTGAAATCTAAAAAAGTAGATCCGAAATTACGAAAGATTTGAAAAAAGATTGAAATAAAAAAAATACAACCACAGTTTGAAATCAGAAAAAAAAAATTACAATGAACTTTGCAATTACGAAAGATTTGAACCACAGTTCTGATTTTTCACAAAAAATTATTATCGATTTTCAAAAACAGATCTGAAAAATATTTGTTAGTAATTGAGAAATTAGATCGGGAATTATCATTTTTAAGATCGATCTTCCAGATCGAAAATAATATAGATCTGGAGAATTCTAAAATAATCTTGATGATCTGCTTGGAATTTTTTGATGATTTTTCGGCGCTTGGAATTTTTTGATAATTGTTCGGCGTTAGGTGAGTAAAATTGGACCGAAAAATTACTTCGGAGGCTACAAAATTTTATTCCCGTGTGATTAGTTTCTGCAAAAATGGTAAGAAAATATTAAAAGAAATAAAAAATAAAGTTGTTATTTATATCACCTCAAAGTTTTGGCCTCGTTCAAAAATAGACCCCTTTGAACCACAACTTGACACGTCATTTTTGGAGTATTCTAATTGGTCCATATATTCCCCCAAATTCTCTCCTTTTAACAAATCAGCATTAATAGTTAGTACAATCAACATCATGAGTGGATATATATATATTAAAAAAAAGTGGTTAATATATTAAATTAAGAAAAATCAGGTGTGGTTAGAGGGTGTTAGAATCACATTCAATCCATCTAACAAAAAATTCACACATGGTCTAAGCCATATCTTGAAAACAATAGTAACATACTATAATAATTTTACAATTTTCTGCTAAATTAGTTATTCCTAAAGGTTAACTAACTATATTAGTTACCATTTCCAATATAGTTATTATTCCTAAATTTTGCTATAGATTTATTAGTTACCATTTCCAGTATAGTTATTATTCCTAAATTCTGCTCTACATTTATTACGAAATAGATAGAATTTTGATCAAATTATCTATGAAGTCAAATATTTGTGTTAGGTCAAATTGATGGATCATGATTTGTTAGGTCATATGATCCGATATTATAATGTATTGATTTTTGTACTATAATGTATTAGTTTTTCTAATTCTAAAGTATTGGTTTTTCATAAATATATGATGTATTGATTTTTATATTATGATTTATTGATAATATAATGTATTAGTATGAAATTTTGGCCTGACGGGTGATTCATTAGTCCGGCCTGCAATAGTGTTTTATATATATTAACGTAATTTTCTCAACATATATGTTTGTGTCGTATGATTTGTTTGACAAATCAAGGATTATAGTGTTTTAATTGTTTATGTGTTATCCAAGTCTAAAAACTACTTTAATTTAATATTTTATTTTTTTTGTAACTTGCCAAATTTAATCTTTTCTTTTTATTATATTTTGCCTAATTTAATATTTTTGTTATTATAGTTTGTCTAATTCAACATTCTTCTTTTGTATAATTGAATATTTTCATTTTATTCTCCTAATATAAAAATATGAATAAGTCATATATAATTAGTAGAGAAAATTTAAATTAGTTATTTTTATTAAAATACAAACTACATATGAAATAATTTTAACTAAAAAACTTAATTATGAAAATAATAAAATAAGTTGTATTTATAATATAAGTTAAAGTAATTTTATTCTTAGAATTTCAACTATGGTGTAGGTAAATTACGAGTTATTTGCAATAGTTTAAGTATGGAACTAAATATTAGTAATGAATTCAATCTATATATAAAAGTTTAAAATTACAGAATAATAACGGTAATTAATAAATATTGATTTGATACCAATATAATGCGAATGTAATTAATAATTATTAATGAGTTAAATCTAAATATTAAAATGTAAAATAATTTAATAATAGCCACAGGTTGAGATTGTAAAAAATATCTTTTGAATTTATATAAGTTTGTATATAAAATTTATTAATGGGTTTAATCTAAATAATTATATATAAAAATATTTAATAATTATAATAATTATAATTAGATTAGACATGTACTTAGACATAAGTTGAGAATATTTCCTCAAATTCTTCTAATTTTAGATTTAAAACTTTGTTATCATAAATATTTTTTACATTTATTTTTAATAAATAATATTTAATATACAAGTGTTAAATTAATATATTTTTATATTACTCGTGAATTCATGAGATTTATTAAAATATATATATAATAAATATTTGTAACCAAGCTAAACACTGAGGCTAATTTGCATATGAGTGTGGGGTTTAGATAGGAACCAAGTTCTATGTGAAACTAGATCTCTGCTATGTGTACTACGTTAAATATGTGATGTTATTGTGATTTTAGTTATGCAATAATGCGATCAAAAAGATTGGTGCTTCAAGAATAGAGGGTACTGATTTCAAATATGGGATAGCGACCTGATAAGCCTTCGTTGTCGTTGTTTCCCGAAGTGGTATCATAATAGTCGCTCTCTTCACCTTCATCCAATTGCATTTCTTATTCTCGGAGATTCGGCTTTCACCCAATCGTTCATCAACATTTGATTTTCAAGATTTTTGGATGTTAAGGTAGACCGACGCTCATCTAACATATAGCCTCCCGTGCTAAAGGCATGTTCAACAGAAACTGTTGAAACAAGAACGGCAAGAACCTCCTTGGCAATCCTAGAGAGTTTGGGAAGAATACTGGCCACTTTCGACCAAAACTGCACAAGATCGTTAGTAATACCATAGAGCTTTTTTGGAACCGAAGTCGGTTCAAAAGCCCCTAAATAACTGTCTAATTCCATTGACCGACTAGCACTAGTCCTTTGCCGTTTTCGTTTAGTATCTTCAATCAACCTCATATATGGCCCAGAGCTCCTCAAGGGTCATTGGGTCTTATATTAGAAGTGGTGGGGGAAGGGGAAGGGGACATATTAACATCATCACTAGAAGATTCATTGTAATGTTTAAAAAGTTGAACTAAAGATAGGTTTGTTGGGTGAGCAACAATAAGAGGGCTAGGAATTGGAATATTTGAAGCTTGTAAAAAAGGTTCTAATGCATCGTAATTAGGTGATTAATTTCTTCGCTGTTGAATTAGTTAATTAATTAATTCTCTATTATTATGTTATCAGCTTCCGTTTGGTTTTGTTGTGTTTGGCTACAAATGTGTTAAACTTTATAGGGAAAACAAGCAAAGAAGGTTGGATGAAAATTCAAAGCTAATATGTGAGGCAACAATCGAATGGATCTGTGCAAATCCATTTTATTTAGTTGATTTAAGAACGACGATGATGATGATGATTGATTGATGATGATGAGTTTTAGTTGATTTAGAAACGGAAAATAATTATATTTGATACTTTATTTATGTTTTATACAATATATTATAAAATTATAAATTAATTATATTTTATTTTAATCTTTTTTTGGAAAATGCAAATTAATTTTCGTGTTGAATTATTGATACCTGAAATAAATACATGTAAAAATATCAAATAAAATAAAATAAGAAATTTAAAATGCTGACGGGCCCAACCCGTCAGCATTATTTGAAATTACTGACGGGTAAGGCCCGTCAACATTTGCTGACGGGATTACCTACCCGTCAGCATTTGTTGATGGGTCTCAGGCTATGGCTGGGACCTTTGCTGACAGGTCAAACCCATCAGCAAATCTTTTACTGACGCCAAAAATGATGACGGTTTATGCCCGTCAGCATTTTCCTGTTTTTTTGTAGTTTTTTTTTAATTCATTACTTTTCTTTTATTCTCCTAACATAAACATATAATTAAGTCATATATAATCTAAATAGAATTTGATCAATCCTTTATTCTGTCATTAAGATAGTAGAAAAGATCTAAATTAGTTATTTTAATTTACATATAAATTACATATGAAATAATTTTTATTAAAAAAACTTTTATTATGAAAATAATAAAATTAAAATAATTTTATTTTTGGGATTTAAATATTCTATATAAGTAAGTTTAGAGTTATTTGCAATAATATATGTTTGTAACTAAATATTAATAATGAATTCAATATAAACATATAAATATAAATCTATATAACAATAATAATAATAATAATAATAATAATAATAATAATAATTATTATTATTATTATTATTATTAATATTGATATACATTGGTACAATGCGACAAAGGATGATATTATGTAGTCTTTTGAGTTTTTCAAAGTAATTAATTAATAATTGTTAATGAATGTACTTTAGGATTAAAATATAAAATAATTAATAATAATTAATTAATAAATATTAGATACAGATTTAGAATATGACATTTTAAATTTTCTTAGTATGAAAATAAAATTATTAAAGAATTTAATCAAAATATTAAAAAAATAATTATTTAATAATTATTGTATTTAATATATATTGGAAATGTACAGGGCACGAGTTTGTATACATTCTTTGAATTTTTTATTTTTAATTTAAAACTTGTAATTATTATAAATATATATTATACGTATCCTTTATAAAGCTAACCGCTCGTCGTTAAGACTCAAACTAAATATTTATTTTTCCTCAACTTTTCTCTACCAACTAGTAGTAGCGATAAGTAAGGGTCGATCCCACGAGTAGTGTGGTTTAGATTGTGACAATTTGTGTTTTAGTAAACAAATAAATGGGGTAGAAATTGTGGACTAATCTAAGAGAACAAAATAAATAAGCAATAAAATAATTAACGAAGAATTCAATAATAATAAAGTTCTAGTTCTAGTTCTGTTTCCACCCACGATTCACTCATTCAACTAACCACAATATCATAATTTATTCATCATATACGACTAAAAACCTTAAGTAACAATAAGCTCTGCTACTCGCATTTGCCCTTACCGTTTACTCAATTAAAATAAGCTCGTTAACCGATTCTAATTATTGAATAACCTAAAATAAACTCTCTAGATTTAATCCAGCAACAACATTAATACCCAAAAAAATAGGCTAATCTAAGTAATAAACACATAAGCTCGGTTTATTTAACTTATGTTGTGTTATCCCTAACGATGCATAATCATTAGTTGCTTCAGAGAAATAGAAATTACGACAATTACATGGGAAGCAATCCTATTTCTAGCAATAGATAACCAATTCCTAATCTAGTTGATAAAACCAAATTAAGAATTAAGCAATCATGTCATGAATTTATCATGAAAAGTAAAAAAGATAACACAAGCAATCGCATATGAAGAACGAAAGACAATTTTGCATAAATTAATTGAAACATAATTTCACGAGGGTTTCAACATCCCTATAACTAGATAAAAGATCACTCACTAATGGAGTTTATAGAATAAAAGGAAAATAAAGAAATAAAGCAAAGTTCTAAGATAGAAAAGAGATAAGAAAGCTTAGATCTTGGATTTTTGATCTTGGATCATCAAGCTCTTGTTTATTGGGTGGTTTTGGGTCCCCTCTTCAAGCCTTGGAACCCTAGGATTGTGTTAATATCCCCCTTGGACGGACATAGGGTGAGTTTAAATAGAATTCCTCTTTCTTGTAGTACAAGATTTCTTCCTAAAATAACTCAGCCGCGTCGGCGTCGACAGGGCGTCGACCGACGCGAGCCAGCCGTAGTCATCGACGCGCATCACCCGCCCGCGTCGTGCCGCATGTGCATCGACTGACGGTCCTTGAATCGATGCTACTGCAACTTCTTGTCGACATGGCATCGACCTGGCGTCGACCGACGCGCGCACGAACGACGCAACACCGGACATCGCACTGACCGACGCGAGCTATCGACGCTTCCTCCTGATTCTTGGGTTTTCTTTGCCGTTTCGTTGATCCTCGTCTCTCAACTTCCTTGTGGAATATCATTCACTTCATATAGCACCAAATACTGCAAAATAAGGAAGAAATATACAATTGGTGCTCGACTACTCATAATAACAAATATGCGAGAAATAAACATATATAAGAATATTAAGCACATAAAGACATAGGAATTAAACCATTAATTATCGTACAATTTCTCGCCTATCAAATTCCCCCAAACTTAAACCTTTATTGTCCTCAAACAACATTAGAATTAAAGTATAGGACAAACATAATATAAGTAAGTCACCCAAATTGACCAAATGAACTCATCCGGACTCTAGACACCATTATATTTATAGAAATCGCAAGCGTTTCATGCATTGACTCAAGTGACCCCAGTAGTTTGGAAACCTTTTTTCATATACGTCACGTCAATGTACCATGGTTCCCCCTCGCTAATTAATGTTTCGACTCTATCCATTTTTGGTAATGATCAAATATCTCGTCCTCTCCTATTTATTTATTTATTTTATTTTATTTTTAATTGAGGCCCGCAGCTCCGCACTACCGTTATTGACTTGACTTGAAAATGATTCAGTGCTGGATAGGAGGATCATCTTGATTTGGTGTTTGATTTGTTGAGTTTACCTCCACCATGTTTGAGATTTTGGTTGGATTGCGCCACTTGAGTAAGTGCATAGAATTTGTTGAGCTACTAGCATCTTCGTTGGATTTTCGCCCTTAGAATTTTTAAGCGAATTGCACTTGGTACACGGATAGGCAGCTATTTCGGCACCTCAATTCTTTTTGATTTCTCAATTTTCTACTTACGTCATGCCGGTATACCCCAACTGAACTTTATTCAACTTCTGTTTCGACTAACAAGATATCATCACACAACCGCCAACTTCAAGGCCCCACACAACTCATATTGAGTACGACAACCACAGATACACATCAATAATGCAATAATCCAAAATTGACACTCCACAAATGAATCACAAAAGTACTAACATGCGTACCATTGACCACTAAATCAAATGACGACTAAAAATTTAACCGAAACATAATTCATCCAAGCAGTTTAAGCGAGTACTTTCAACCATTTTCTTTCAAAATTTTATCAATTTTCAGCACAATATCCTCAAATAGCCCACTCCCCCAAACTTAAATATTAGCTTGTCCTCAAGCGAACACAAAATAAGAACAAAAAAATAAATCAAAAGGGAAGAGTAAGGGAAAAGAAATCACCGGGGTAAATGTCTAGGGGTTCTCGGTTCCAGACGATCTTTTTTGAAAATAAGCCCAATCATCCAAATCAACCAAGCCTTGTATCCCTTCAACTACAAAAAAAAAAAATAAAAAAAAATAGAAATAATGTAGACATTGGGTTGCCTCCCAACAAGCGCCTTTTCTTAACGTCATCGGTTCAACATGGTACCCCTCAACTCCATGGGTGTTTCGGGGGAGGTCTCAAAGTGCATGGAATGCCAACTACTTCATCCTCCATAATTCGCATCCGTTTCGACGTTGGATACTTAACTGGGTCCTTACGGCTTTGTGGTGGCTTCTCATAGAATTTGCTAAGATGGTCTCGTCTATTACCACATACGGAAGATCATCGGTCGCCTCCTTCTCAAAAATATCTTCACGCACGTAAGTCTCTTCTTCATCCTTCAGCACTTGACACACGGTCCATGATGGCAATGGCAATGGCTTTGGCTCGGCTTCGACCTCGATAGGAGAAACGGTAGAATAAAGAACATCATTTGTAAGCTCAGGCAGACTATGATCAACACGTTTCTGCCTCGTTTCTTCTTTCTCCATCTCCTATTCGTCCTCCAATTCAAATGCCGGGTCCTCCGCATCATCGATTTTCCCCACATCTTGCATCATGATGGCACTCACATTCTCCATGCGTTCCTCGGTTTGAGAAGACAATCGCTCATTCCCTTGTGCATCCAGTTGGTTTATGTGATTCGTAATTTCACTTACTTGAGATTCAAGCTTCTTGGTGTTCTTCATCATGGCCTCCATCATCTCTATGAGGGCTGGGGATGGTTCTTGTGCATGGGGATGGTCATCATATTATCTCGAAGATTTTTGTCCCCTTTGAAGATTTGGAGGGTCCCCCCACCTTGGCTCGTAAGGATCGTAGTTCCACTCTTGCCATCTTCTAGGCCTCACTCCATAGGCGTTCGTTTCAAGGTTGGCTCGTAGCGTTGGGAAATCATCGGTGACATGATCAAATGTATGACAAAAGAAGCATGGTCGAACCGTAGAACTCTTAATGATAGTGGACTCCAACTCATCAAACTGAGCTTGCAACGAACCAGTGTCTACCTCATTTACCGACCTTAATGAATTATCGCGGTAGCCGAATTGCTGAGGATTAGCCGCCATGTTCGAGATCAACTCCCTTGCCGCGGTCGGTGTCCTATCCATGAGTGAGCCTCCGCTTGCCGCATCTATCATGTTTGTATCAGTGAGACAGAGACCTTCATAAAAGTATTGTATTAATAACTTTTCGCCCATTTGATGCTGAGGGCAGCTAGCGACAAGTCTCTTGAATCGCTCCCAATACTCATGCAATGTCTCCCCGTGTAACTGCCTTGCTACACAAATGTCTTTACGCAAGCTCGCCACTCGTGAAGCGGGAATGTATCTTTTCAAAACACCCTCTCTAACGCCATCCACGTGGTGATGGGTCCAGAGGGTAAGTAATAAATCCAATCCTTAGCGAGACCCTTCAATGAAAATGGAAACGCCCGCATCTTTATTTGTTCGTCAGTTACTCCGGCGGGCTTCATGCTCGTGCAGATAACATGAAATTCCTTCAAATGCTTGTGCGGGTCCTCTCCATCTAATCCATGGAATGCCGGCAAATGGTAGATTAATTCGGATCTCAATTCGAATTTAGCATCCTCCATGGTTGGAAACGTGATTCAAAGTTGTTGTTGCGGGAGATCCGGATTTGCTAGCTCCTTCAACGTGCATTCTCTACCTCCTGCCATTGTCACAAGATCTAAAAAGAAAGTTAATGGATATATATATATATATATATATATATATATATATATATATATATATATATATATATATATATATTTTAAAAACAAAAATAAAAATTAAAAATTTAAAAGTATTAAAATATTAAAATACGTCGAATCACAATTTAAACGCGTCACTCCCCAGCACCGGCGCCAAAATTTGACCGCTCGTCGTTAAGTGTCAAATTAAATATTTATTTTTCCTCAACTTTTCTCTACCAACTAGTAGTAGCGATAAGTAAGGGTCGATCCCACGAGGAGTGTGGTTTAGATTGAGACAATTCGTATTTTAGTAAACAAATAAATTGGGTAGAAACTGTGGACTAATCTAAGAGAACAAAATAAATAAGAAATAAAATAATTAACGAAGAATTTAATAATAATAAAATTCTAGTTCTAGTTCTATTTCCACCCTTGATTCACTCATTCAACCAACCACAATATCATAATTTATTCATCATATACGACTAAAAACCCTAAGTAACAATAAGCTCTACTACGCCCTTACCGTTTACTCAATTAAAATAAGCTCTTTAATCGATTCTAATTATTGAACAACCTAAAATAAGCTCTCTAAATTTAATCGAACAATAATACTAATACCCAAGAAAATAGGCTAATCTAAATAATAAACACATAAGCTCGATTTATTTAACTTATGTTGTGTTATCCCTAACAATGCATAATCATTAGTTGCTTCATAGAAATAGAAATTACGACAATTACACGGGAAACAATCCTATTTCTAGCAATAGATAACCAATCCCTAATCTAGGTGATCAAGCCAAATTAAGAATTAAGCAATCATGTCATCAATTTATGATGAAAAGTAAACAAGATAACACAAGCAATCGCATATGAAGAACGAAAGACAATTTTGCATAAATTAATTAAAACATAGTTTCACGGGGGTTTCAACATCCCTAGAACTAGATAAACGATCACTCACAAATGGAGTTCATAGAATAACAGGAAAATAAAGAAATAAAGCAAAGTTCTAAGATAGAAAAGAGATAAGAAAGCTTAGATCTTGGATTTTTGGTCTTGGATCATCAAGCTCTTGTTTATTGGGTGGTTTTGGGTCCCCTCTTCAAGCCTTGGAACCCTAGGATTGTGTTAATATCCCCCTTGGACGGACATAGGGTGAGTTTAAATAGAATTCCTCTTTCTTGTAGTACAAGATTTCTTCCTAAAATAACTCAGCCGCGTCGGCGTCGACCGACGCGAGCCAGCCGTAGTCATCGACGCGCATCACCCGCCCGCGTCGTCCTGCATGTGCGTCGACTGACGGTCCTTGAATCGACGCTACTGCAGCTTCCCATCGACATGGCGTCGACCTGGCGTCGACCGACGCGCCCATGAATGACGCAACACTGCACATCGCGACGACCGATGCGAGCCATCGACGCTTCCTCCTGATTCTTGGGTTTTCTTCGCCGTTTCGTTGATCCTTGTCTCTCAACTTTCTTGTGGAATATCATTCACTTAATATAGCACCAAATAATGCAAAATAAGGAAAAAAATCTACAATTGGTACTCGACTACTCATAACAAATATGCGAGAAATAAACATGTATAAGAATATTAAGCACATAAAGACATAGGAATTAAACCATTAATTATCGTACAATTTCTCGCCTATCAAAAGCTTGTGTAATACACGAGTGTTAAACTAGTAGCAATATAGCAGAATTCTTATAAATAGTTCTCTTGTTGGCAAATTATATCATGCATTTGGGTGCAAAATACATGTTGATTCCTAATTTAATGTTTGTGCGATAAATATGTATATTTTGTTTGATAAATATGGATGTTATGTGGTGATTATGATTGTAATGAAAATTTGTGTGTTTTGTATGATTACTATGAATATTTTATGTGTGTGTATATTTTGTATTCTTAATATGAATGTTATTTATGAAAAGTATGTATGTTTTGTATTGAATATTTACTGAAACAAGTGAAAAATATTTTATATATATATATATATATATATATATATATATATATATATATATTATGTGTGATAAATACGTATATCATGAGTGATAAATATGCATATTTTATATATGATATATATGACTTATTATAAAATATAATTTTTAATAAATTTTTATTTATTACAAACAAAATAAATATTTATAGAAGGGGGAAACCATGTTCACCAACCGGGTGCATGATTGTGTGTTACGATACAACTTTAATAATTTTCTACTAAATACAGTTACACAAAAATTAGTAGCTAAAACTAAGTTTAGCTAAAATACTACTTGATCTACAATACTCATATACATAGTCCTATAACAATAATATTTTTGCTTAAGCATAATAAATTTGAATATAAATTTAATATTTTTTTATAAGTTTAGCTAATACTTGACATTTTTATTATCCAAAATAAACAAACAAACAAAAAAATTGTAGGTAAATGGAGATAAGGAACAACTATTTGATACCAAAGAAGATTAGGTGACCCGTAAAGAAAAATTGTGTCAAAAAGTCCATTAGTTAGATCAGGAAGTCAATGTGAAGAGGTCAACAACTTAACACAACAAATAGTTAATTGTGGATTACGTCCGAACATGGGAGAAATTGTTGGACATAATTGGTTCAACAGACATCCAGTGAAGCTGATGTTTTGCTGTAACTTGATTCATACTGTCTCCAATCCTGAATTCTGTTTGATGAACCACATAAGTGGTCTGCTGATTAATTTGCTTATTCATAATATTGGGATAATGCGTGAAATACACTATTATAGAACCTCAATTCTAAAAGGGGTGGTTGAGACTACTTGACCTAAGTTCATGCTACTTGACCTAAGTTCATGAAAATCAGTTTTTTTCTTCTTATTTATTTTTAAAATAAAAAGGTAATTGTTAATTCTTCTTTATTTTAAAAAATATAATAGGCAATCAGATATTTAAAAAAGTTATTTTACCACACATACATGGACAATACTCTAATACGTTATAAGTTTAAAATTTAATTTAACACGTATAATTGTGGCTGATTAAGTTTGAACATGGATTCGAGACCTATCACGGTCCGGTCTAATACTTTTTAAGGGGTCCAGTGCCTCCAAAATAGATTGGCCCCCTGTCTGTAAATAATAATATTAAAGAAAAGTTATATTACTTTTATAAAGATAATTAATATCGTCGAAGGCAATAAAAATTCGTCTTTTCTTTTCTTTTTTATACGCATTTCATGTCCATACGTCTATTTTTGAGTATGAAACATTCGTAATACAAAAATAAAATAAAATAAAATAAAATAAAATAAATAGAGATATGAATACCAATTAGATTTACAATAATTCTATACGGAGTAATTTGCTTAGGAGCAATTTGATAAAATATTAATTTTATATGATTAATAAAGAGTTTTAGGTAGGTTCATTCTTTCCTAATTTTATATTTACTTATTTGTCCTTTATTAATTGTTATGAATAGAGCTCTTAAAAGAAATAATTAAAATATTTAAATACATTCAAATAATAGATTATTCTTAATTTAACTCACATTTCTAGAGTTTATCCTAATTGAACTCTGATTGCTTTTCTTTGTTTTTCTTTTCACCGTATTGCTCCGTAGCAAATTGCTCTATTACAATTGCTCCATATATTCTTTTTCTTTGTTGTTATTTTTATTATTTTAAAGATATTTTATTAATATTGTTGAAGTTATTTTTCTTTATATTTTAAAGATATTTTTAATAATATTGCTGGAAAAAATATAAATTAAACATCTGAACTTATATTCATATGTTTTCAACTTAATTAAATAAAATAATACATAAGATCATTTAATATCTATTTTACTTCGGAATTGATAGGTAACTCTTACTAACAGTCTAACATAACTTCTATAAAATATTAATTTAGTTTAATTTCAAATGTTACAAAAATATTTTTTTTTATTTTGATTATATTGAAGATATATAAAATATTTATAATTTACTTTATTTCTCATTATTAATATTTTATATCAATACATTTTTGTCCAAATAAATTAGAAAAAACGCATCGTCCAAATGTTACATTAGACTAGGCAGTTTAAGCGCCTTAGGTGAGCGAAAATCAAATTGGCTATAAAGTTTTTATAAGTATTCTTAAGGGTAATAAAATCACAGTTTTATAAATTTATTCAAATAGTTTTTGAGTTTAATTGGTTGTTTTGACGTTCTTAAAAAAACTACATGAATTTGACTTTGGTTATAATTTACAAGATATTAAGATTTCGGTGAATTAATATTCTATTAATATATTTTTATTTATCTGTTTGTAAATATAATTGGAAATTGCTAGTCATTGTAAGTTTTGAGAAAATAAAGGATATGGGTATGAAAAATAGTAATATATTTGATCAGGCAATCATTTTGTTATTGCATCCGAATCGAACTTTTTTACACTTGCTTTTTGTTTAGAAAAATTCGTCCGCAAGAGAACGGAACGATTGTAAGTGATTAATTTGACTCGAGTCGAATCTCTGGAGAAATTATAATCGGAGTTAAAATGTTCGTTTAAACATAAATTATCTAAACACACGATCAATAAAGTTGGTGGTTTGTTTTGTTTTAAAAACTAAAAATAATGAATCAACATGGCTATCAAATTAAACAAAGCATATTATCGACAATCTAATGTATTGAATGCGTTCGACGATATGAGAATTAAACATAACAAAAAGGAACGATGAATATTAAAACGACCAAAGATGTTCGATCAAATTATTTAGAACTAAACAGGAAAAAAATTCACTAACACCTAAACCAAGACAAATCAAGACCAAGACTGAATAAACGAGAAAATCATCAAAGACATTCACCAATCTACGTAAACAAAATCAGCACCAAAGCGTATGAATAAATGAGACCCAAGATTTAACGCAAGCAATAAAATGAACGTCAATAATCATTACTCACCAAACAAGATTCTAGGATTAAACTATAGAAATTACCTAAGCGTATAAGAATAAGAATTGCAGAAAAATATGTCAACAAGCTACCAACGAGCTGAATCCTTGATCTCCAAATACCAGATCGTACGAAAATAAGAATCAAAAGTAAATTATTCTAAGATGAATCAAGCAAGAGTTAAAGGAAGATTCAAAAGTTTAAATACATGGAAAACTAGGTTTAGAAAAGGTAAGTCTTCGATTCAGATCGGGTCTGTTCTCAGCTGAAGAGTGATGATACTTAAATAGTGTCGGTCGAGGAGGGCGTCGTGGTAATTCTGCACGAACATGACGATCGTTGATCGATGGTGTTTCTGGCGTCGTTCTTCATCAATGCCAATGGTCGGTCGACGGTGGCGCATAGCTCTCGGCGTCGACTCAGCTGGCAGGCGCCCGTCGATGTTCATCGATGGGCTGCGTCAATCGACAAAGGTTAGAAAACTTCAACAGGTCAATCGACAGGGACTTTCGACATTAGCGTCGGTGCTGCATCGACGATGCGTCGATTGCTCATCGATCAACGGTAGCTTTGCATTCCTCATCCAATTTTCATCATTTCGAACTGGTTGTGACTCATGGGAATGCATATAGATCCACTCGAAAGACTGAAACAGATAATAAAACGAGATTAGAATGAAAACTTAAAAAACGAGAGAGAAGAGTGTTAAACGGGATAGAAATGACACGACCTACATAAATACTATAACAAAAAAGAGAGAGAAAATACGACCTAAAACCCGCTATAACACACAAAATAAAATTCAAAAATAAATAAATTCACACACAAATATGTACAAATCAACTCCCCCGCACTTAGCTTTTGCTTGTCCTCAAGCAAAACAGAATCTTGAGGTAAACAAGAGAATTCTAGCCACCCTATGAACTAACCACAAATGCATTCAAATGATTCGAGGGTATAATAAATTAAATCGATTAGAAACTTCACTAAAAGGACGACACAATACGTTGATATAAGAAATTTTTAAAAAAAATCCGAATGCCTAAAAGTATGTTGCCCTTTATGTACGTCCCACATCAATGTCTCGGCCAAAGTCTATTCACGCTCAAACTGCTAAGTCGGCACCTGACTGACCTAGTCATCTATACACCTCTTTAACAATAAAATCTAAAAAGTAAAAATATACAAAGGTTGCATGACTTATTATAAATACTTCACTTGTACAAGGATTTGTCTTCTTGTACTTATTTTCTTTCTTTTCTTTTCTTTTGAGTACCCATAAAGGTGAGGTACTAAACGAGCAGGATATTTACAATACTAAAATGAGAGTTCATTGACTCCAATCTTATGTTGCTAAATGCAACTTATTATATTTTTCGATACGCGCATGGAGTTTTTAACCTCTCCAAAAATAAGAAGAAAAATTACACAAATTCCTATAGAGGCTATTTTAAAACGGTGATAGTAGAGAGTATTCGACTCTTGGAACGAAACATGAATAGAATAATGAACAAAACTTTCATAGGTTTCTTACACTTCATTCCCCACAGTTACACTATTGTCGAATGAAAGTTTAAACAACCTAATCAAAGCATCTAACCACCTCACTTCGTCAAGGTTACAACAAAAGTAAATACAAAAGACTCAAATCAAATACACAAGCAAGCAAACAAAAGAGTTGGCTAATTAAGAAAAAAGCAAGGACAATGATTTGTACATATTTGTATGTGATTTTCGTTTGATTTTGCATCGTGTGTTGTGTGCTTTTAGGGTTTTTAGGTTTATCTTTTTGTCGTTTTTCTTCCTTTTGATGTTTTTTGTTTCGTTTCTTGTTTTAATATTTTTCTACTCTATTTTATAAGTAACAATCGAATTTTGCTTTATTTTTACGTTTCAGCTCAAAGCGAAGAATACGAGATGCACGACGTGTCGAAGCCCTGCAGATGCCCGCAGCCAACGCCGCGTCAACGTCGGGAGATGCCCGCGTCGGTCGACGCTAGGTCGACACAATACTACAGTACCGTCGATCCTAGCTCTATCGATCGACACACCTATAGACGCAAACTTGCAGTCGCGTCGATACGCGCACGCGTCGATCGATGCGAGCATCCTGAATCGCATTGACTTCGACGCTCGGCATGCAGAGGTCGACGCTCTGGCAGTTTTGAGCAGTTATTTCGGGAAAATCTATAAAAGGCCGGTGGTTTCTTCATTTCAAACGGGGTGGAACTTGGGGGAAGGTTCAGAGATTGTAGAGAACCCTCGGTTCTTTCCACCCTTTAGATTACACGCAAAATTAGAGTTAAATAGTTCGTCGTTAGTCATTTCTTTTCCGAACGTTGTTCAAGTTCGGTCTTGCCGCTGAAAATCAATGGAGTACTGTTGATTTCTTGAGATCATAAGTGTTCCTGAACTCTGTTTATTTGCTTTCTGGATTTAGCTTTTGTTTTCCTTTGAATGTTGACATTGTTCTTTAGTTTCATTAATTTAGTCGTATTCCTTTTACCATTTTTCTCGTTGTTAATTTATGTTTATTTGGTTTAATAGATTAGTTGATATTTCTTGTTGGATTAGTTGTTCGTTCTTAATATCAATTATGTTTGATTGCTTGCGTTGAAATTATGCTATTGATCATGTTGATGTTTCTCGGTTAAGTTTATCGTTCTAGTGTGGCTAGAGTCATTTAGAACCATCGGGATTGACAACCTTGATCGTAGAGATGATCCTGGCGCACTAGAACCCTCGGTTTCATAATTATGTTTAAAGGCTTTTGATTTTATTGCTCGTAGATGTTAGAACTCCCCAAACCATATTTGATCGAGTATTTAGTTTAGTTTAATTTCGTTTCTATGTTCGTAAAATCAAACACTGGAATAGCTTCCGATCAATCTTCCTCGTGATTCGACTCGAGTCCAACTTACCACCTATAATTGCTCCGTTCTCTTGCGGACGAGCTTTTTATTTTTAAATAAAAAGTAGGTGTAAAAAGTTCGATTCAAAGTTTGGCGCCTTTTCCGGGGAAGGCTAAAGCTTGTCGATTTTTGGTGTTTGATTTTATTTGTTTGTTTGTGTTAGTATTCGTTTGTGATTTTTGTTTTTGTTGTTATTGTTCTTTCTGTTGCATTTATTCTCGGTTTTTGAGTGTTGTGCTTTGTAGACTTTTTGAATAATCGAGATTATTTTGATTGAAGATGGCGGATTATCAATTTAGTTCGTCATATGATGACATTTATGCTCCAACTTTCGATTGTCAAGTTCCTCCATCATATTATGACCCGTATGCTCCGAGCGGTCGAGAATGGGCCCATCCTTTTGATCATTTCGGCCCATGTCCTTCATTTTGATATGGTTCGAGCATGGACGCTTATGCACCGTCTCGTGGGTATTATGAGCCGGGTCTTCATGATTCTTATGCCCCGCCTTATCTGAACGCGGACTCGTATGCACCACCTTATTAAGATTTCTATTCTTCGAGCTAAGATGTTTATAATCCACCCATGTCCGATGCATCTACTTCGAGTGGTGATCCTTACGCCACAATTTCTCAAGAATTGTCCATGTCCCTTTTATCGGAATTGGGATCTTTTATAACCAAGATTTTGGATTGGGATCAATGGTTGGATGAACGCATGGATCGCTTCGAGACTCTATTAGAGCAACTTGTCAAACAGGCTTACGGTCTTGACCAACCTTGTCATGAGGAGCTGCCCATCGTTGATGTGGAAGATTCCATCTTGGTTGAGGACAGTTCGAGCTCTGATTATCTTTTGAAAGATGTGTGCAAGCAGGTGGAGTTGACGGGTGAGAAGGAGGAGTCGGAGGAAGGAATTACCGCTTCCGTGCGGTTTGATGATGAAGTTGTGTGAGTTTTGGAGGAGAGTGAGACTATTGAGTCACATTTTGGACCACCCGAAGCTTTATTGAAATTTGATTTTGAGGTGGTAGACGAGATAGTCGAGAAGGTGCCTGATCACCCCATGCTACAATTGTCGTTTGACATATTCGAGGTCATCGATTACTCGCGGTTCCGACCTCCCAAGCTAGCTGGAGTGTTCTGTATCTCGGGTTGTGCTTTTTGTGCCCGCCTTGGTAATTATCATCGCCAATTCTTGCTCTTGGAGAATACCAAGGCGTGGCACGATCGTCATCTATTTTTAGACCTGGGATGACATCAAACGTGAACGCCGTCAAGCTAAATACGTTCATCAAGCGCTTCTTGGGAGGCACCACAAGCATTTTAACTTTATATGTTTTTGTGTGTTTTTGTTCTTGTTATTTCAGGTCCCTTTCATTATTAAGGCCCGTTGGACTAATTTCGACACCCGACTCTTCACCACAGGTGCGAATTCAGGGACGTCTCTCTTTCTCTTCCTTTTACCATACCTTGCTTAATTCTTCATGTTATACAATGTGGACATTGTATGTTTTAAGTGTGGGGGGTTTGTCCTTGGTTTGGTTAGTAAATTTTTGTATGCTTGCTTGCGGTTGATTTGAGTTGTGTGTATTGATATTGATTGGAACCTTGACGAAGTGACGTGGTTAGATGCTTAGGTTAGGATATTTAGACTTCCGTTCGAACAATAGTGTAATTGTGGGGATTGAAGTGTAAATAGCCTATGAAGTGTCTTGTCTCCTGTTCTATTCTTGTTTCGTTCCAAAGAGTCAAATACTCTTTACTAGCCCCGTTTTTCGATACCCTCTATAGGATTTTATGTAATTATTCTTTTTAATTTTTGGAGACGTTAAAACTCCACGTGCGATATTGAAGAATGTTATTAGTTGCACTTAGCAACGTAAGATTGGAGTCAATGAACTCTCATTTTTTATTTTTGTAAATTATGCTCATTTAGTACCTCGTCTCTATAGGTACTCATAATAAAAAAAGGAAAAAGAAAAAGAAAAAGAAAAAAAAGAAAAAAAGAAAAAGAAAAAGAAAAAAAATTAAGTACAAGAAGAGAAATCCTTGTACAAGTTAAGTTCTTATTTTTTTTTCTTAGATTGTTTTGTTAAAGAGGTGTATAGATGACTGGGCTAGTCGGGTGACGACTTGGTGGTTTGAGCAGGGATAGACTTTGGCCGAGGCATGGATGGATGACGTACATGGAGGTCAACTCATTACTTTTAGGAGTTCGGAAGCTAGTCTAAATCTCTTATCTCAACGTTATCGTATCGTCCTTTTAGTTGAGTTTTTAGTTGATTTAAAGCATTAATTTCTTGAATCATTTGAATGCATTAGCGATTAGGTCATCGGGTAATTAGCTTTCTCTTCTCTACGTCTAGATTAGATTTTGCTTGAGGACAAGCAAAAAGCTAAGTGTGGGGGAGTTGATTTGTACATATTTGTATGTGATTTTCGTGTGTTTTTGCATCATGTGTTGTGTGCTTTTAGAAATTTTAGGTTTATCTTTTTGTCGTTTTTCTTCCTTTTTATGTTTTTCATTTCGTTTCGTGTTTTAATGTTTTTCTACTCTATTTTATAAGTAACAATCTAATTTTGCTTTATTTTTGCATTTCAGCTCAAAACGAAGAAGACGAGACGCACGACCTGCCGAAGTCCTGTAGATGCCCGCAGCCAGCGCCGCGTCAACGTCGGGAGATGCCCGCGTCGGTCGACGCTAAGTCGACACAATGCTGCAGTACCGTCGATCCAAGCTCCGTCGATCGACACACCTATAGACGCAAACTTGCAGTCGTGTCGATACGCGCACACGTCGGTTGACGCCCTGCCTGGTTGATTAACACGTATTTGTCTTGATTTTTTAGTAGTATATTAGTTTATTTTTCTTATTGTTTTTGGTATAAGTTGGATAGATTAAGCTTAAATTCGTATATATGTATTTCTAGCTTATTTTACCGCTTTTTTATCAAGATTGATGCAAATAAGTTATTATTTGTGGTTTTTCACTTTATTGCTAAGTAACCGAAAGAGTTCAGCACGTTAGAGATGAAGTATTTTGATCAAGAGGCAAAGATCGAGCTTTCCGGCGAAGAAGTAGCAAGAATTTGAAGCTGCCAGTTTTCTAAAACGGTTATTCTGATGGAACCGTTATATTATCCTTGAAGGACAGAGGCGCTGAATTGAAGAACTAACAGTAGCTTTCTATAACGGTTATTACCGCTACCTTACCGTTAACGCTTCCGTTAAAAGGGCCCAGAACCGACATAAAAGCCTGATTTCGGCCCAAAATCATCCCACAACTATAAATACCCCCATAATTCGGATTTCAAGCATACTTTAACATAGTTTAAGTCACTTTTTCTACTTTTTACTTTTCCTAGAGTTTCTAAGGCCTCTTAGGGGCTGACAACCCCGACGAGTGCCGAGTTGTTTTCTTAGTTTCTCTTCATGATTTTAGTTTTTAATCTCTAGTTTTTAGGATTAGTTTAGATTAGCTCCTAGTTAGTTTAGATTAATATTAGTTCGTGGATTTCTACACCAAAATGCTGCGGATCTTCTTAGTTTAATTAGTAAGTAATTATTTCTTTCGCTTTCAATTTAGTTGCATGCTTTTAATTAGTTTAATTAATAATTATTGCTTCCATGATGAATTGATCTTGTGATTGTGTTGAGACTGAGATGATGATTTTGTTGATGTTAGTAGGCTAGATCTAATGGGTCTAGAGCCTAGATTTGTTGTGAACCATCAATTGGGTCTTTCCAAGAGATCGTGGAGACGAATCAATTCTCTAGAACCCTAGTTTTCTTTAATTGTTAAAAAAATCAATTAATTAATTTTCTCTTAGAATAAATAATTTCTAAATCCAATTTCTCTTAGTTAAATTAATTTTAGATTTAGTTAGTTAATTAGTTTAATTAATCTTAGATTTAGTTAATTAGTTCATAGCTTAGATAATTCTTAGAATTAATTAGTTTAATTAATCTTTAGATCTTAAAATTCTCAAACAAATCTTGGACCTTGTGTTATTTTTCTTTAATTTCTTATTCGTGAACGCAAACACAAAATAAACTTTCGAATCATTTTTACTCGAGAGATCGACTTGAGTCAACTTATCAACCTACACTCTATCCCGTACTCTTGCGGGCGAGCTTTTTAAAATTGACAAATTTAATAAAAGTAGGTACAAAAAGTTCGAATCAAAATTTTGGCGCCGTTTCCGGGGAAAACTAAAGGTTGTGAATTTTGTGTTTGCTATTCGTATCCTTATTTGTGTTCTTATTTTGTTTCGTTTATCTATTTTGTTTATTTGTGATTTTTGTTTATTCGTTTTTATTATTTTCCACCGGTGCGTTTAATCTTGTGCGTTGAATGTTGTGTTTGCAAGGAACGTGGACAAACAAAACTCAAGATTTATCAAACCGTTTTTCTTAAATTAAAAAAAAAAAATTAAAAAAAATTAAAAATAAAAAAAAAAATTCGAAAAAAGAAATAATAAATAAATAAATAAAATTGTAATTTTTTTTTTAATTTAGAATTTATTATTTCTCGAATTTCAAAAAAAAAATCAAATATTATTTTTAAATATTTTTATTTATTTAAAGTTTTTAAAATTAAAAAAAATGTATTACTCGTACGATGAACCACCATTCGATTGGCGTCGTGAGCTTCGACCGGCTATTCCATTGAATGACATGATGAAGAATTAATTTCCTGACAAGTACGACCGATTCAATCTCCCGATTTTCTATGGGCTTCGGCACGAGGATCCGTTTAAATTCATCGAAAAGTACGAGGACATCACAGAGAATTCTCCTCTTCTAGGGCTTACTAGGGATCAAGTGAGGATGCGACTCTTCACCTTTGCGCTAAAGGATCGGGCAAAGGAATGGTTATTGAAGCTAGAACTCGATTCCTTGCAAACGTAGGATGAAGTAATCGACAAGTTCATGAGGAAGTTCTACGTGCCTAATGTAATATGTAATCATTGTGGATACCAAGGACATATGGCGAATGAATGTTTAGTATTATTTTACGAGGATCCACAAGAGGAAATTGCCGCCGTCCAAACTTATGCAAGTAATGATTCTTATGTCCCTCCCGAAATGATTCCTTCCTACCCGAGCTATGAAGTTTACAAACCAAATGATCAATTAGTGGTGGAGCATCAAGACCAAGAAGCTATGATGATTATTGTTCAAGACAACATTATCCCATTGACCAAACAAGAAGATGATCCTGTTGAGACTATGGACACAATTTCTGAGTCTATGCGTCAAGCTCGTGAGTCTATGCGTCAATGTTTTGAGAATATGGAGATGATGCTGGCTCAAATGATAGCTTCTGTAAACGAGTTATCGAACAAGGGGGATGAGGTACCAATTCTTGATGTTGTGAAGCCCCCTTTGGTGGTAGAAGATTCATGCTCGAATATGTGTTTAGAAGAGGATGAGTGTAAATAAGAGGTTTTGGAGAGTTTAGATGAAATCACTCCCCCCGTGCTAATCGATGAGACTTTAGACAAGGATATTGGGGCATTGCCATTGGAACTTAATGTAGATCTTACGAATTCAAGTTTTATTAGTTTTTATGAAGGCAATGAGATGGAGCCAAGTTTGGGAGAAATACATATGGAGGATGAAATTGGGGATATGGTGGAGATCGCCCCTCTTGCGCTTTTCGAGGATTTCATGGATGGTGATGAGGAGGTGTTGCCACTGGAGAACTTAATCGATGATGGGGATTCATGCCCAGTCGAGTTCAATAGGAATGGAGATGTTGCGTTGCCAAATGTAGAAAAGGCGGTGGACGAATTCTTAGAAAAGGTAGTGATGATCGAGCATCATGTCATTCCACCCGAACCATTGTTGAATCTTACTTGTGAAATGGTGGATAAATTGTTAGAACAAGGCGAGATTATTGAGCCTCATACTGTGCCACCCGATACTTTAATTAACGTTGAAATTGAGGTGGTGGATGGATTTTTGGAGAAATATGTGTTTATTGAACCCCTTACCGAGCCACCCGAAGCATTGATAGAGGTTAAGAATAAAGTGGTAGTTCAGGTGGTCGAAGAAACTCCCCCTCCCCTTTGCCCTTTTGTAGATTTTAATTATTTTCAAGTTGTTGAGGGGGATAATAAGGAATTGAAGGAGTTCGGAGTGTTGGAGGGATTTTCCGTTTGTTCAATGGATTTATTAATTTTTCCAAAAGTCGAGGATCACCTTATGCCGCACTTTACTATTTATTTGTTCGTGGTGATCGACTACTCGCTTTTTCGACCTCCGAAGCGAATTGAAGTTTTTGTTCTACAACTTGCTTTCCGTGCTCGCCTTGGTGATTTAAATTGCCCATGCTTACTCTTAGAGAACTCTAAGGCGTGGCACGATCGTCATTTGTTTTTGGATCCGCGATAGCATTGTTCGTAGGAGGCGCCGACCTTTCGAAGTTAAACAAGCGCTTCTTGGGAGGCAACCCAAGTATTTAATTTCTTTTCTATTATTTTTCTTTTGCTTTTATTTTGATTTTTTCTTTGTTTTATTTTATTTATTAGTTGTGTCTATGCTTGGGCACGTTTATGCGGTGTTGATGTGCAGGAAGTTTAGAGGACCATCAAGCTGATATTTTTGGACGTTGATCAAGTCATTTTCAATCACGCGATTCTAGGCGAAGGATGATTGGACATATCTATTTGGAGAAACTCGACCATTAATTTTCAGGGACATTTTCTTACTCCTTTCCTCTTTTAATTTGTTTTTCTTTATATTTATGGAAATCGAGAGATTGCCGAGTTTTTAGAGGGGGGGATGGTTGAGCGTAATTTATATTATATTCTTTGAAAATGTACAATTTTTAAATTTTTTATGTGATTGATTACTATTCCTACGCGATATTGTGTTTGTCTGGCTTGCATGTCGAAGTTAACTAAGTATGATTTGATGTTTTTGTCTTTTTAGCGTGTATAAGTGCATAAAACTTTTCAAAATTATTATTTATATATTGTAAAATGGTACTTGGACACAATTGATTTTGCAAAAACTTAAAAAGCAGCGTCAATTCAAAACCTTTGCATGTAAAAAGCCTGTGAGTAGCCTGAGTAGTTATCATCTTTGCATGTGCTTGAATAATTTTTGATTTGATATCTCTTTGAATCCGCTGTGTGTAGCTGACTTTGAAAATGAGGTTAAGGCACAGAAAAAACCCTATTTCCAGCCATATCCATAAATTTTTAGCCACTATAAATTCTGAATGAGTCAATCATAGCCAAATAATTCATTTCCAATAGCCATGAGTGTTTTTGAGACCCCTACTAACCCATTAAAAGCGAGGGGTAGGAGTTAATTATTTTTATTGGTTACTTGTGTTTTGGAGATTTTATTAGGAGTTTATGAAGAAATTGTAATAAAGGACCACCATCCGGAAAAAAAGAAAAAAAATACCCCATAAAAAATTATAATAAGGTGGAAATAAAGAAAATAAAAGGAAAAGAAGGATGGTGAGTCTAGTCGACATCGACGATCGGCACGCGTCGGTCGACGCTCCGGCAGTTTGAGCAGTTATTTTGGGAAAATCAATAAAAGGCCGGTGGTTTCTCCATTTCAAACGGGGTGAAACTTTGGTGAAGGTTCAGATATCGTAGAGAACGCTCGGTTCTTTCCACCCTTTCGATTACACACAAAATTAGAGTTAAATAGTTCGTCGTTTGTCATTTCTCTTCCGAACGTTGTTCAAGTTCGTGTCTTGCCGCTGAAAATCGATGGAGTACTGTTGATTTCTTGAGATCATAATTGTTCTTGAACTCTGTTTATTTGCTTTCTGGATTTAGCTTTTGTGTTCCTTTGAATGTTGACATTGTACTTTAGTTTCGTTAATTTAGTCGTATTCCTTTTACCGTTTTTTTCGTTGTTAATTTATGTTTATTTGCTTTAATAGATTAGTTGATATTTCTTGTTGGATTAGTTGTTCTTTCTTAATATCGATTATGTTCGATTGCTTGCGTTGAAATTATGTTATTGATCATGTTGGTGTTTCTCGGCTAAGTTTATCGTTCTAGTGTGGCTAGAGTCATTTAGAACCATCGGGATTGACAACCCAGATCGTAGAGATGATCATGGCGCAATAGAACCCTCGGTTTCATAATTATTTTAAAAGACTTTTGATTTTATTGCTCGTAGATGTTAGAACTCCCCAAACCATATTTTATCGAGTGTTTAGTTTAGTTTTATTTCGTTTCTATGTTCGTAAAATCAAACACTGGAATAGCTTCCGATCAATCTTCCTCGTGATTCGACTCAAGTCCAACTTACCACCTATAATTGCTCCATTCTCTTGCGGACGAGCTTTTTATTTTCAAATAAAAAGTAGGAGTAAAAAGTCCGATTCAGACCAACACCGCCCCCCCCCCCCCCCCCCCCACACCCACACCCACACCCACTTAAACTATACAATGTCCATATTGAAAAATAAAACACATCAAAGTACGGTAAAAGAAAAGAGAGAGAGAAACATCCCTATAGTCATGCTTATCGTAAGCGTCAAAGAATATCCAATGGGTTTTGTAGTCGAGAGGAGCCTGTAAGAAAAGAAAACAAAAACACACAGAGAAAAAATAGAAAACATCAGTTTTTTAAAACTCGGTGGAATGATTGCCATCCAGGTCCATCTCCTGCTGGGAATCGGTCGCATGAGAGGGGGAAGCTTCGGCGAAATAACCTTCGAACCTTGAAAGATGAGAGTTTAGCTTACGAAATCTTTGACGATTGCTTTCGTGGTTTTTGTGGATCTTTTCGTCAAGAAGCTGGAGCTTCTCGAACATCCTCGTCTGGAAATCCCGATTCTCTTCAAAGAATCGATCCCAATTGGGGTTCGAGCCTGAATCTGTTTGTGGGGCCGCCTCCTCATTCTTATCGTTGCATCTAGACAAGGATCCACCTTGACCGTAGTTGTGGACATGAGTTATCACGCCACGTGGGGCCGGCAAAAGGGTGGATATCCCAAGAGACGGAAAGCCATTGTCACCCGGGTCATACCCGAAGTGACGGGTGAGGCTGGTGATGAACGGGGCAAATGAGAGGCGTGGTGTCTTACTACCTAGTTTCTTCTCCACGATGTTGTGGATTTTGTTTAAAATCAAAGGGGAGAAGCGAGGAAAGCCATTGTCACCCGGGTCATACCCGAAGTGACGGGTGAGGCTGGTGATGAACGGGGCAAATGAGAGGCGTGGTGTCTTACTACCCAGTTTCTTCTCCACGATGTTGTGGATTTTGTTTAAAATCAAAGGGGTAGAGTCGAGGTCGGCGACCGTTAAGCAAGCACTGAAGCACAAAGAGTTTCGGCTTGGTCGCATTCGAGGCTTCTTGCTTGCACTGTACCACGTGGGCTAGGATTTTGTAAGCGACGTAGACGTCATTGTCATGAATACTATTGCACTGATATTGGGTGTGATTCCCTGGATTTCTCCTTGTCAGTTCGGCCCAAAAGTAGGCAACATCGAATTCATCCTCTTGAGGAGTTGGGTAGATGCCATTGCTTGGAAAACCAAAGATTTCTTCAAATATGTACTCATTTACCCGAACCTCATTACCGTGAAGTCAGGAATTGAACGTCTTATCGGCGAAGATGTTCAAAGTGGCAAAGAACTCGAGCACAAGTTCTCGATAACCGGAGGTGGATCCGCGCGAACGTAGTGCACCCGAGTCCTTCTATGTACCAAAGGACGTTGCTATGATATTCCAACCCTTTTTAGGCCTGCTCCTCGATTTCGTCGACTTCAATCACCCGATAGGAAGTAAACTCCAAAACTTTTATCGACACAAAAATCGAACCCTCCTCCTTTGAGTAAATTGGGAATGGGGCATCGTATATACGCGAAATATACTTTTGTTTACCCGCCTGAGACATGATTGACTAGTATAGGATCGAATGTGGGTTTAAAAGAAGGGAATTTAGAAATGTAGGTTCTTTGGGGAATTTTATCGAACATTTTGTGGGCGAGTTTTAAAGGTGAAGAACTTGGATAAAACTTTGAACAAAAGGCACACCAACCCAACCAATAACGAATAAAGGTGAACCACGGGTGAGTTTAATGAATTGCCTCATAAATTGATTGAGAAGTTGTGATTAAGCCCCCCACCCCCACCCCCTTTCTTGTTTTTTGGTGGAGAAATAAGTAAAGAGTATGGAAATGGTGATAGAAACTCCCCGGTATTATAGAATCTTGGTCAGAGAATCGCCGGAAAATAACAAGATTTGCCGGAAAATAAGATAGAGACAAGAGTTGGTTGAAATTTATAGAGGATGGTTTTTCTTTCTCTTCTTCTTCTTGGTTTCTAAAGTGAATGATATGAGAGAGAAAAATGAAGAGGAAAGGGGTTTAAATAACCCAGGGGTGGGGCAGGCAAATTTTGGACGAACTGTGTCAGAATTCTGGTTGGGCCACGGGTCGGCGTCGATGGCTCCGTCGATCGACAAGGGTTAGATAGTCGGGAAAGAGAGTTCCGTCGACTCAGGCGTCGATCGATAGATTGTCGACGGGTTGGACAGAGAGTTTCATCAACCCAGGCGTCGATCGACGGCTTGTCGACGGATTGGACAGAGAGTTCCGTGAACCCAGGTGAAGATCAACGGCTTGTTGACGGATTGGATAGAGAGTCCATTGGACATTTGCATCGATCGGCGTCTTGTTGACGGATTGGACAGAGAGTTCTATCGACCATGTCGTCGATCTTTTTCGACGCTTGCAGCAGAGTGGCTTCGTGCCGCATCGATGGATATTCCCTTGCACCTGGTTTTCGCTCACCTGGCCATCGTTATTATGAACAAAACTCCAGACTTGTTGGATAATGTTCCCAGAGGCAATATATTGTAATAATTCACTTTTTTAAGTTAATATTTTTTTGGATAAGTTTTATGAATTTATCCCTTTCTTCTCAGTACTAGTGTTTTACGCGCGTTTCAAACTAGTTTGATTATAATTTTTTTAAAATATTGTGGTTTTAAATAAAGCACTTAAACTATATATATATAGTTTGCCCCTAAAATTTTAAATAATTAATATATATTTCATATAAACCAGTCAATTAAGATGGTATAACTTTTATCCATACAAATATATGTCAAATCAATCGATCAATAAATTAATATAATACATGTTGGAAAGTTAAATAAGTACTTTTATATGGTAGTGAATTAAAATTAAATAAAATATAAAAGAGTTTGGGATAAATTTTGAAAGAGAATAAATTATTGGCAAGTTACCATATTGATATCAGATATATTTAACATAAATTAATCAATTAAAATGGTATAACTTGTTAATGAAATTAAATAGAATATATAATGATAGAAAATATACACCAATTATATATTCAATGTCAACTTTATATATATATATATATAGGATTGGGTTCAAATGAGAACCCCGTCATTATATGTGAACCTAGGGACTAATCCTGGCCTTATATCTAATATTGCACAGTGCAATTATATGTCCAGGTTCATTGTGCTTTTTACACAGTACTGTAGTGCTAAAATCAGTCCGGTTTTTTTAAATTAATTATATATATATTTTACGTTTTAAAATATGCAATATGTATCTTAAATTGTAGATCTTGAAAATATGATTAATTTGATATATATTTCATTCAAAACGAATAAAATTTGAAAAAGTTATGGTTTGTTGAAGATTTGAGTTTCATTTCAAAATTTTGAATTTGCAATTTATAAACGAAATTTGCGATGCTTTTTGTATACAATCGTAGTGTTTTTTTTCTTAATCTATTGTGCTTTCTAAAGAACAATGTATTGCTCTTTGTAAACGTTGATATATGTCCAAAATATCATTTTTAATTAATTAATGTATTTTTTTATATTATTACCATGCTGACATGTCATGATCTCAACCATCAAGATTATCCAATCTCATGGTCAAGATGAGTCCCTAGGTTCACATATAATGACGGGTTCTCATTTGAACCCAACCCTATATATATATATATGTGTGTGTGTGTGTGTGCGCGCGCGCGCGTTTGCCACTTAAATATTAAATCACTACTGAAAAAGTCACGAGTTTTGTACTTTTAACTAATTAAAATTGGTTATCTAAAATGAAAATCTTCAATGAACATATTTAAGATAAATACTTGTGCCAGGCCAAATTAATGGGTCATGCAAATCTCCAAATTCGCTAAGTAAGCATGTGAACCACTAGAAAAATACACGTCAGCACATTGCTTCCTAAGCAGACACGTAGAATAGAAATCTTTTCGTTTAGTATATAAGTGGGATATTTGTTAACAAAATACAAACATGCAGGGGTTGTTTTTGTAACACTTATAATTTTGATTGATAATTAGATATTTTTGTTTCTAGGCTAAACCACAGGGGTAGTTTTCGTGATTATACCTTTTTAGTATTTCTCATTATTAAATTTTGGAACCAAAATCATGCATTTTCTATTTTTGCTTTGCCCGTCATGCGCAATTTTGATGCTTTTAGAGACCCTTTTCGAAAAAATATATGTAAAAAAAACAAATCAAGAAATGTTGTATGAAAGACTAACAACATTACAACACTTCTTAATCATAATACTAATATTGTACAGGAATTCATCGGTGGTCACAAGAAATCACTTCCGGGCAGCTATGGACAGCCGGACCTGAGTTTAAGGCCTTCGTAGTCTCATCAGCTGGGCATCAGCTCTTACCCGACCTCGTCATTTGCAGAACAACCTTACAGTAGCTATGGATCGTCTGGTGTTGGAAGATACGACAACTATACGCTTTAATTTGATAGGCTAGAACTTTTCCCTTTTCTGTCTAGGCCCCATTCTAATCTGTAAAGCATCTCTGGGTTGTTGACACTCATTCGTTAGTGTAATAAAAAACTTGTTTGACATTATTTTGTTAGTCATTCTATATATTGGATTGAGTTTGATACTCTTAAATAATAATTCTGGGAATTTTCTAGTTTATTTGGTGCAGCTGGTATGTCTATTTTTTTTAAATATTTAATTACAGGGAAGAATAAAATAAGAACAAAAAAATATATTAAGGAGGTTTTCTTGACAAATTAGAATTAGCTACGGATAATCGATTCTATTGTTAAAACTAGTGTCGCTGTTTAGAGACGGATTTATTCTGTTGCTAAATAGCATCCGAATAGAGACAAATCTTTCTATCACTATTTAGCAATGGGACTGTTCAGTTTCTAAATACCAATGAAATATCTGTCTCTAATTTTAGGAAGAGACACTATTTCGTTTGCTAATATTTAGAGACGAGCATTATGTCCACGAATTTGGTCAGTTTGTAATCCATTGGAAATTATGTTTACCAATGAAAATATTTTATTAGGAACGGGAAATCCGTCTCTAATTTTCATTATTCTTGTAGTGTCTGTGTATGTGTGTGCACGCGCGTATGTGCGTGCGTGCATGTGTGTATGTGTGTGTGTTTCAACCAAGTCATGCTGTGAGAACCTGTGAACTCTGCTACTTTCAACATTTTGTAATGCTACTATTTTTTGTAAATATAATGATTTTATGATTAGTATAGGGTATAAATAAAAACAACAGTACACATAATCTCCTTCATTTTTGTAAAAAAATAGTGTAACAGTATACAATACTGAAACTATCAGTATAGAATGTTGAAAAGGATGGTTCTCACCGAAAGTAGCATTATATATAATATCAAAAAGTAGCAATATATGTATTATTGTAATTATATATTAGTGAATGACCATTGTACCCCTGAGCCCTAATCTAGTATTTATGAATAAGAGGCTCTAGTCCTCATAATAAGATCAATCATTATCTTTCTTACCTCACACATTTCTCTGTTCTCTTTATTTTAAAATACTTTATCCGTAGCTCTCAAGTTTCTAACCAATCAAGATTGAATGAAAAATAATCGCCTTCAAATCCAAACCTCCATAAACGAAACCAATATGAATTTTTAAGCGCAATTTTTTTGCTCTACAAATTTGAAGAACCATTTTCTAAAACTTTAACCATTGGATCGCTCTCAAGTTCTTACAATACATTAAAGACTTGTTGTTTATGATATGAACGGTGGAGATCGGATTCTAAACTTTATAGAGTATGATAATTGATTTCAAACAGAACTATATTTTTGTTCTCAAAAATTGTTAGTGCATTTTTTTAAAATAAGATCTCACACAACCTAACCATTGGATCAAGTTAAAATTCGAATTTATTGGTTGAAACATATCAAAGTTAATTCTAGATAGTGGAGATCAATTATAAAGTTGTTTTTTGAAGAATCAATGTGAGAATTCATAAGATTTCTTCCTTCATCATATATAATAATTGTGGTTTTACGAGAAAACATGAACCAACAATTCTTTATAGTCCAGAAGACTAAGTAAGACATATTATTGTTGGAGAAATACAACCATATCTAAATATATTCTATTTGGATATTACTTATTCTTGAAAAATACTATGAGATCTACAATTGCTCTTGAATAATAGTTTTTTTAATTTTCATTATTATTCTTTTTTATTTTCATGCATGTATTGTAATTATATCAATTCAAGTTATTTCTCCAGAAGAAGAACGACTAAGTATAATATTCTGGAAGAATATTAATAATTGTTCTTATTTCATATGATAATTTAATATTCATGAAGAATATTCCATGCTCTTAAAAGAACCATTCATACTTGTAATTAACTTATATCATAATTCAATATCCGTGAAGAATATGGATCTATGTTATTATATATAAATTAAAGTATTGTACTCTTGAGTAACACATGTTATGATACATGATACTTATTCTAGAAATTTTAATATTTATGTCATGTTGACATTACAGTTCTTGATTAAATTTTTTTTCGTAGGATTAGTTACCTTTATTTTCTTTTTGGGAAATTGATAAATGAGAGCTTGTCCACAAGTTCATCAAAAAAAAAATTTAAGAATCTAGCCACCGGTACATATTTTTCATGAGAGGACTATACAGTTAAGGTACATATTTTTCTCTTTTAATATAGATGTTAACTCAAAATCATGTGCTTCAACTATGAGTTTATCATTGTTCTAAGAGAGTTTTTAATGAATTATATATATCTTTTATTCAAAAAAGTGATACACCTAGATAATTCTCTTGAAACTTTATTGTGTATTTACATTAATGACATTAGAAGATTTTATGAAACATACTCTTGTATTTTATGTATTTCTATTTTAAGAATTTATTGTGGGTGTGATATTAAAAGAAAGTTTTGCCCTCATTTTTCTTCGTACACATTGCATAGTTGTTAATATGAATTATGTGGCAAATAGAATACTTCTTGTGATGTGATTTCGATTAAAAGGCATTGCATCCCAAATATTATAGTTCATATGATTCTAATGGGGTCTAGTCACTAATATGAGTTTAGAGTAGTCTTTTGGTTTAATTTGTGTTATTGTCAATTAGTTTAACGATAAATTTATATGTTTACACGATAGATTTAATTATTAAAAGCATTGTATATGTGTCGTTGTATTATTTGCATTATGACTAAGCGGTTGTTCCAGAAGTAACACAAATTAGTAATAATATTTATTACAAACATTATATACCCCTAGAAATCACTTATATATTTGTTTACAATTTTATATTCTAAAAAAATATTGTTACTCCTGAAATAGTGTTATTTATGCCAAATATTCTATTAGATACTTCTTTTTCTAGAAAAAAACAACATTGTGTCATATGCAATATTAAAAACTAAGTATACCCATGAAGGAGTAACACATCGAATCAGTTATTACTACTTAATGCCCCGAAGAGCATATTTCTTGTACACAAATTTATTATTTTGAAAATATATATACCATAAGTATTACTTATATGTTATGGATTCTTATAAGTTTTAAAATTTTAAATGATAGTACCAAATCTTGATGATTCTAAAAGTTCATTTTATTTGATTTGAGTAAAATATTTGAGATTCATACATATTGATGTTTCATATATTTTTATAAAAATTGATTTTATTCTTGAAGTATTAGAAATATAAATAACATTGCAAGTAGAGTTCTATAATTATTTTGATACGATTTAGATTTTTTTTTAATTAGTTGTACATAATGTTTGGGAAGTAGAAGATAAACCTCAAATAACTTGAGAGATCCATGGTTTGAACCTTTGCCAACACTCTTACAAAAGGTTAGTGATCTCACTTGAGCTACAAGCTCTTGGTGATACGATTTGGAATATAAATCAACCATGAGTTTGATTTTTACCTGAAATATCCAAAAGAATATGAGATGAGTTTTTGTCAAATTAATTTATACTATAAATTAGTATTAACTCAAATATTCTTATATTGACTTGAAAGTTTAATAAAACCTCTAAAGGAGTTAGAAATTATATTTTTATTTTAACCCTGAAGTTTAGTATTATCATGATTTGGCATCACAATTATGACCATTCAAGTTTATTATTTTGTGAAGAGTATGAAGATTCTTCTCTTTCTTTTTAATATTACACGTTCTCAAATAATCAACCATTAAATTATCACTACTATAATTGGAACTAAGTTGAAATAATATTCATACCTTTATATTAAGTGGTGAGATCTTTTGGACCCATTCACCCTCCATGTTAACTTCTGGATATTTGTATCCACTACAATATTGCAAGGTTTATTATCTCATAACCAAAAGTTTATGAAAGTATTTGCTCTATTGGCTATGAGAGTAAAGTACAGTATGTATCTAATAAAGATACGTATCGCTTACTAGTGAATTTATTTTAAAAAGTCATCGATGATTTATATCCAGTTGACTATGATTGACAAAAGTAATTGATATGACTCATGATATTTGTTATATTATTTGAGAATAATTTTTGTATTTATGTGGAATGAATATTTCACTATTTGCATTAGATATGTCAAATATGAAAGTATATGTGATACAGTATCCATGGCGTACAGTCAGAAGCCTCCATCAAAAGTTAAACAAGTGCAATATTTGTAATTGCCCCATCACATATCAAAATGGATAAAAATATATCAAATAAAGATACATTTTTCTCATAATATTTTAGTTATTGTATAATAAACAATATTCTCATCATTAGAGGAAGAATAAGCATATGTCATGATAACAGAAAAAATATGAAATGCATATGTCATGGTAACCAAAAATATAAAATGTATAAATATAATCCTTGAAAGTTTTAAATTAAACTTGAAGTTTGTAGCCAAAAATTTGTATTTTGGGTTACTGGCTATAAGTTTATCAATGTTTTTCAAGTTTAAAGTCTCACACTTGAAAGTTATATAGAATCCTATAAGAGGTTTAAGATGGCATGCTTGAGCATGGAAACAAATGATTCCAATATTTATTCTTTATATGAGCAATTATTTGTGATGGTCTTCTTATTAAACGTTATACTCCAGTAGAGTAAATAATTATAACAAATCATAAAGCCTTGAAGAGATATACCTAATGATAATTCTTGAACAAAGAGATCTCTATAAGTTATGTTTATATAATTGGATCAAATAGAATCAATGAGGAAGTTAGTCGACTATATGTATACTCATGAGATCAATGATAGCGATGATGGTATATTGAATTTAATTAAGAGCCATTGATACAATTGTGTGGCCAAGATTGAACTTGTAATCTTATATATTGTTGTATGTTGGACTAAAAGTTCATTCATATGAATATGTTGTCAATAATATACAAATAATAATTTATGCTAGAGCATTCTTGTATGTGGTGGATGATATTGAAACTTGAAGTTTCATTCAACTAATAGTATAGAACAAGATCATAAATGAAATGGAATTCTAGAAGGATTTTGATATGCTTGAAGTATATTTGTAATATTATCAGTTAATATGATGAGATATGCATTGCACTCTTTTTCACTTAACTGAGGTTTTCTTCCATTAAGGTTTTTAATGAAGGCAACATTATGAGAATATTCAAAGAATAATGTACTGTTTTTTTCTTCACGCGGATTTTTCCAATTGAGTTTTTTCTTAGAAGGTTTTGACGAGGTATATTCTTTGCATAATAATGATATATAAACATCAACATATGGTATTAGACTCATGAAAAGTTAATAAATCATATCATCTTTCAAATTTTGAAGATAGATAGATGATGAAACCGAGAACTATTACTAATTTAATTCATGAGCAGAAGTTGTACTCTTTTTCCTTCAATCAGTTTTTTGTCCCACATGATTTTTTTGGCAAGGTTTTAATGAGACGACACTTGAACATTATAAATGTAAAAGATATATTTTGCGTATCACAAAATCATATGTCGTTACATAAAATGTGGCAAGACAAAACATATATCTTCCAACTTCTACACATAAGATCTCCGAGTTATCTAACAAATTCGTTCAGTTGATAATTTGCGGACTCACAAAGACATTTCCAACATCATTGTTTAGGCAATTGGTACACAAGATTGAAATGCGTCAACTCAAAGATGTTCATTGAAGGTTTTCAGCGGGAGTAGCATTGTACTCTTTTTCTTTGATTAGGTTTTGTCCCATTGGGTTTTTGTATCAATATTTTAACGAGACAACATTTAAGGTCATTGAAGGGGGATTTTTATAATTATATATTAGTGACTGTCCATTGTATCCCTAAACCCTAATCTTATATTTATAAATAAGAGTCTTAAGTCCTCGTAATAACACTGCTCCTTATTTTTCCCTACTCACATATTCTTCCCTTCTTTCTCTCTCTCTCTCTCTCTCTCTCTGTATATATATATATATATATATATATATATATAATATATATGTATGGGTGGGTTCACATGGGAACTAATCTCTGTATGAGAACTAAAAACCTACTATATTACATAAGATGTTATGCTATTTATGAATCATGTACATGTTAATTAAGATAATAGTAAAAATCAAGGGAACATTATAATAAAATTTTTAAAATATAATTAGCATTTTACGTTATTTAAATTAGAATCATATATAAATGTAAAGTAGCGGTTCCTAAAGTTTCTACTTAGGGAATTGGTTCTCGCATAAACCTAATCATATATATATATAGAGTTTGGATCATGTGGGAACTAGGAACCCACATGAATCACAAGATTGATTTTTTTTATGGACAAGATCATCCCAATTAACTATATAATTAATATATTTATATTAATAAAAAGGTCTTAAAAGTAATTACACTCAATATCCCATAAATAAAAATATTAGCAGCCGTTTTTTCCTTAAATTCCATTCCGCCGTTTTTTTACCAAAAAATCATGGAATTAAACACAAAAGTCAATGACATAATTAGACTGGGCATTAAGAATCTGCTCTCCCA
>BMAC01000437.1:694997-738395 GCA_014905375.1 Phtheirospermum japonicum | reverse complement strand
TATATATATATATATATATATATATCACATCACATCACACTTATATTAATGTAAAATCATCATAACCAACGTGTTTTCGTCGTATGTTTCATTTGCCAAATAATAAGTTATGGTGGTTCAGTTGCTTATGTGTCATTTAAGTTTAATATATACATAATTGAATATTTTCCTTTTATTGTATCTTATCTAATATAATATTTTTTGTATTAAATGTAGTCTTTAATAATTTGCTTTCATTATATTTTCCTAATTCATTATTTTTCTTTTTATTCAAGTAATATAATAAAAAAGTCTTATATAATTAGTAGAAAAATCTAAATCTTGTATTTTAAATAATTGACAAATACATATGAAATAATATTAATTAATAAATAAATTAATTATAAAAATAATTAAATAAATTATATACATAATAAAAGTTTAAATATTTTATTCGTAGAATTTAAAATATTCTATACTGGTAAATTACAATTTATTTACAATAATATGAGTATATAACTAACTATTAATAATGAATTCAATATAAACTTAAAAATACAAAATTATATAATAATAATTTATTAACATTTATTAGACAATAATACAATGCAACAAGGGTTTAAGGTATGATATCTTTTGAATTTTTAATATATGTAACTAATATTTATTAATGAAATTAATTTAAATATTAAAATATATAATAAATTAATGATAATAATTAATAAAAATAGATTAGACACGTGTTGAAAATATGATATCTTTTGAATTTTTTTAAGTATATAAATAAAATTATTAATGAATTTAATTTAAATATTAAAATATAAAATTATTTAATAATTATAATAATTAATAAATAGATTAAACATATATAATGTACAGGTCGATAATATTTCGTTTTAATTTTTTATTTTAAATTTAAAATTCTATAGCTGTCGGAAATATTTTTTATATTATAGATTTTATAAGCAGGTACCCGATTAATTACGAGCAAATTACTCAATACCTGTGCCTTACCCGTGTAGAATTAGTATGAGAGAGACTGCCCTTAACACCCATAACTTTATGTGCAATATTGGTGACGACGTAAAAGAAACAATTCCACCAACCCACTACCTGATTAATTAATCGTGCAATATTAAGCATGAAAATATATGAAAATTAACAAATATAATAAAAAGTTCTTAATTTGTCCTTATTTGATAAATTTTCATAGTTACAATATTCTTATTAAATATANTAAAAGTAGAGGGAAAAGTTAGGTGGCATAGCTGCATGCACCAAGAATTCTATAAATAAGTTCAAGATGAAGCTATTATGGAAGCCAAGACTTAGAATCTTAAATATATTATTTTCAAAACTTGTTTCAGACTAACTTATCTTCCAAAGATGAAAGAGAAGTATTCATGCACTATTCTCCAGAGCGAAGCTCTTACAAAGGTTCATTTAATTAATTTTCATTTGCTTCTTATTCAACAAAAGATTTCGAAATTCCAGTTTTTTCATTCAGTTTGGGTTTGTGTTAAATTGTCGAGATATATTTTTGGTGTCATTTGGGATTTATACGGTTGGCGGGGGCATGTGGGTGGGGTTGAATATATGTATACTAGTATTGTCTTTGCTTTGCAAAAAATGGCTAATTACATTTTTCTCAAGGCCAAATCACCAAAATTCCGCCTAGCGCTTTTAGTTATTTGGTCATTTATCAGATCACTATTCTAGCTAGAGTTTTTTATAGTCACATATTTATGTAACTACAAATTGGTCGAGTTCATATTTGAAAATGTGAAGTTTGTACCTTACAATTTATTTAATTTTTATTTTCTCATCTCATGATCCACTTAACTGTCAGAAAAAATGCGGAGAATTCATATTTAACTAGATATTTTGTGGAATATACTTTGCGACAAGTGTGTTATACTACTACTAATTACCTTGTGATTTATGATCTTATAATTGTGATTTTATCAATGTTGATATTAAATTGCAGTACCTTTTGGAAACAAGTGCCTATCCAAGAGAGCATGAACAACTCAAGGAACTCAGGAAGGCTAGTGTTGAGAAATACGAGCACCTGTATGTACAAGAAATGCGATCATGATATTATTATTATTATTTCTAAATAGAAAAATTCACTTTTGTGAAAAGTAAATTAAAGTATTGATGTGCCAAAATAACACAAGGACCACAAAATGCTTTTTCAGGAGTGTGATGAATGTGCCTGCGGACGAGGCCCAATTTCTTTCGATGATATTGAAAGTGATGAATGCAACGAAAACAATTGAAGTTGGTGTTTTTACTGGCTACTCACTTTTGGCCACTGCCCTTTCTCTCCCCAAGGATGGCAAAGTAAGTTGTTCCTACGCATGGGGATTATTAAATAAGTCTCATTTTTCAGTAAGAAGCTGTCAATTTTTAAAAAAAAAATTCTATTCAAAGTTTGCAAACACTTCCATCGTACCATTGTAAATAATCGCTTTATTGAGAAAATATTGTAAGTATAATACTTAGCTATAATTTTATTTTAAAATTCGTATACATATAAAACAAATTCTAATTAATCGCTTATTAAAGTAACTTGTGTCATTTTATTTAGGTGATTGCTATTGATCCTGATAAAGAAGCGTACGAGACTGGATTGCCATACATTGAAAAGGCAGGTGTGGCACATAAAGTACAGTTCATTGATTCAAATGCAATGGCAGCTATGAAGGAATTTCTTGATAATGTGAGTTCCCTATCTCAATCAAAATAAATTATATTAAAAAAAACAAAAACAAAAAACTGTTGATATATGGCACTCACAATAGATCTAATGTTTTTATTATATAATTCTATTACTTTTAATATGTACTAAAAATGTATTTATTATATATTAATAGTATTTTATTATATAATTCTGATATTTTTAATCTGTTTCATCCATATAATTATATCTATTACCCAAATTTAATTTAGGTTATAAGGTAGTAGTTTTCATTTGAACCCTTAATTATATATATAAAAAAATTATATACTAATAACAATTAATATGATATAAATTAGGGAGAAGAAGGAACATTTGATTTTGCGTTCGTTGATGCTGACAAAGAAAACTATATCAACTACCACGAGGTACTATTGAAATTAGTTAGAGTTGGAGGAATTATAGCCTACGACAACACCCTGTGGTCTGGTACTGTGGCACTGGCCGACAAAGATTTGAGCCAGGAGTGGCAAGATCGAATTGGTGTGAATCGTATTCTTCTGAGAAAGCTGAACACTTTCTTAGCAGAGGACTCAAGAATTGAATTAGCTCAGCTTTCTATTGGAGATGGAGTCTCACTCTGCAGGCGCCTAAAATAGTGCTATGTTAAATAGTTATACAACTTTTTGGATGTTCTCAAGTCTATGTTGCTAAATTAAGTGTGCTCATATGTCATGGCATATGTAAGACTATTTCTCTTTATCTTCTCTTTTCCCCTTTTTCTTTTGTGTGTAATATTGTTGAAAGTTTTTGTATTGTAATACATATTATGGGACTACTTCAATTAAGTCGTTTAATGTCGATCATTTCAGCTTCTTCTTCACCAAGAATACATTAATTTTAACTAGTAGGATTAATTGAGATGAGTCATGCATGTGTTAAAATGCTTAAGTTTTACCAAAGTGTTTTTAAAATGGGAAAAAGCTCGCGTAGTATCAAACTAAACTTGTATGTATCATTTATTTACGTCAATTTATTATGTCCCATTTAGGCCACATTAATATTATTAATAATTAAATTAAGGCAAATTGACTATATTGCCCCTTAAAATTTTTTACCTATCTTCTATTGGGTAAATAGTAATATATTGCGATAACTAACATAATCGAGCAAATATATTATATATAAATATGATAAATACATAATATAATTAAATAACGAAACTAAAGGAAAAGTTAACTGTCGAGGCGAGCGAACTCTTTCCTTAAGATTCTTATTGCCCCGTACTACGTGCTCACGATTTGATAGCAATGAACCTCCCAAGATACTATGACGAACGAAGTTGGACGGAGCAGACAATCCAGTCAACCTGGCGAACGAGAATTGGCCAGACAACTGAGCAAAACCCTAACTGCAAGCTATATGCTATATGATGCGTGAGGCAGGTGAGATTATGATATGTATGCGAGAGCTCTCTTAGAAACATATTTTGATGTATGCAATTGTGTTTCAACACTATGTGGGAGTTGGTATTTATAGATATGAGGGACCCTTAAACAAGGTAGGAAATCTATAGGAATTAGGATTTCTAATACAAGTCAATCTCCTTATCTTACTCAATAAGAAAGACTTAGAAGCTTCCAGAAGAGGCCCAAACTAATTAAAGTCCAAGCAATTAAATAGTTTGCGGTCAACCATCTCTAATAATTCGATTTCCATAAAATAATGAATAACATTCATATATCGGATATTTCCTATCTACTTAGAAAATTTCTCACCCTCATTACTTACCAAATGTCCAACCTTGGTCATTGACTTTTCACTCACTCAAATATGGATTTGTGAAAGTAAATATACCACAATTATCTACCCGAAATGTAGATTAATAATTTGACGTTCGTTTACAAAATTAAAGACCCATCTACATTTCGAATATTTGGTCAAAGCTACCATATATAACTTTACCAAATCCAATTTCCCCAACATCTTCGCCCTTATTTGAGTCAATAAATATTGATAGTCGATATACTTCAATTATATCTTCTCCAATCAGCAGTTCGGCCATATTCGTGTTCATCTGTGCTTTAGATTATTATTGATCATGTTGTTGCTGCATACGTAATAACTCCGACTGATTGTACCTTTCTTCCATCGCTTGCTGAGCTCGTCTCGTAGCCTCTAACTCCTCCCTCTGCGCCTAGAGCTACATCTGAAGCTGCCTCACCTGAGTTTTGTCGTGCTGGGAGGAGGAAGAGTCACTGCCACCAACTTCCCCAAGAAACCGATGTTGTAATGTCGGCCCTTACTCGACCCGATGACATTGAGATAAACAAGTTTAGGGTTAATCTCGTTATCTTGATCCTTTGAATAAGCACGTGCCTCATCTATGTGTATCTTGTATTCCTCCTGAAATACAAGTCATTAGTAAATTATACATGAAATTCAAAAAAGAAGTTAAGTTATAACTATTTAACATGAAAAGAGACCTACATTAGTATTAATATATCTCTTATCAAATCACGTACCGTCTTCCTTGTGGTGCGTACGTATGGAAACCTTGTACGTAGTGGCAACTCACCCGTCTCCCATTCCTGTATTGAAATGAAATTATCAAATGATTAATATAAATTAAACAGTTGGGGTAATTATTTTTTGCCCCCCAAACTATTTCAATTTTTACAGTTTATCGTACAAACTTTTTTTTTCGACAAACCGCCATCTGAACTATGCGCGAATTGCATTTTTCCCCCTACACCACTTTTTTTGTGGTTTTGTAATCAAACCCGAATGATGTGGCACAACTTGATAGCGCCACGTCATCCGGTTTTGATCACAAAACCACAAAAAAGTGGTATAGGGGGTAAAATGCAATTCGCGCATAGTTCAGATGGAGGTTTGTTGAAAAAAAAGTTCGTAGGGTAAACTGTAAAAATCGAAATAGTCTGGGGGCAAAAAGTTTTTTTTCCCTAAACAAATAAATAATGTATTATGATCTAAAGTTACTTAAGATATCATATGAATAATCTATCGTAGATTTAGAACTCCCAGTGTGCTTCGACATCCCAATACCCGCACCAGCAGGCTCGCTCCGCCTATTGGCACTGCACTTTTCAGACCTCTTCTTGCTCTTGGGCTTATCTCACTATATATTTCATGCCCTAGTTGAGATGCATGATAGTAGATTTAAATCATTGATCATTTTTAATAGTAAAAATTTATAATTTAATAAAGTATATAAGAAAATCATTTACCTCCTGACGCCCTCGTCAACGATCCTTGGCGGGTGGCTAGTCTGATCACGAGTTTGCTTATACTCGTTAAGACCCTTTCTATACTTGTCCCTTATCATGTGAGATATGTCATCATCACTTCTCCGTTACTATATAACTCCGTGTCGTAATAACAACGATCCTACAAAAAAAATTATAATTAAATTGATATATGATTCTCAAGTTACATTAATAATTAATGAGTTTAGGCACGAATAAATTATTTACCTCAAAGTTCCCACCGCATATGCTAAATTTGACCAGGGACCGTCTTATACTGCCATCCGAAATATGGAGCTCCTTCTATAGAACCTCTCGTAAGATGCTAGTCAGTCTGAGTTCCCTGCTATGTAGCATGTAGTTGTGTTTGTGGTTACAAATATTATTTAATAATAGCAATGATTAGAAACTTATAACTATTATTTTACTTACTTCTTTTTGACGACATAATAAATGTGTCACCTTTCTGGTTGGCCCACGGGTTGTCTGGATGTACTAGTATGAGATGTTGTCTGCGGAGCCATATCTGGTGTCGGTGCTGAATGATCATTTCCAACACCCATGTAATCACCATCAAAATAAGCTAAATGATTAGTTGACTCCAGATATGATCGACCTAGCGTCCACGAACCCTCGACGTCTGATAAGAATAAATATAATACAAGTATTTTACAAAATAAATACATCTAAAACTTGAAATAAGAGCATTTAGATATACAAACATTTTAAAAGATTGAAATATAAATCAATTAGTTAAAATAAGAGCGTTTTACAATATGAACAGTTTAAACATATTTCAACCACAACAACTTCCTTTTAAACTAATCATCTGAACCGACATTTTCACTATTAAATTTATCAACAAACTCATATTCGTTTGTGTCTTGATTTATATCTTGATAGGTGCATAAATCTTCTTCTCTATCATCATCTACCTCGTCACTAAGTTCATCCACATCATTTTCAGTGGAGCAGATAATTAAAAATCGACATCATCTAATTTTATTGGATTGCGTGTATATACAACTTCCTCTTGAAATTATTACTCTGGTAGAGGCTCGATGAACTCAATATTTGATCTCGCCTTGATTTTACACATTGCCCATCAGTCAACATATGTCATTTCAAACTTGAGTATGCACAATAGTATACTTGTACAGCCTAGGCAATAAGTACAAAAGGTTGATATTGATTGAATCTATGCTTGTGATTGTGACAAGCTTATAATGTGGATGAACTTTTGTGCCTGTAGGAGTTGGATACCATTCCCATTTGAACAATAGTGTATTTTTCTCCATTCTCCTAGTGTATTCAAACTTTAAAATTTCTATAGGACAATCTAAATAATCATAGTCAGTTGCCCCATAGTTTAATCCTTTAATGCAAACTCCACTACTCAATGTTGATTTGTTAGATCTGTGCTCGACTGTGTAAAATCAATAATCATTTATCTTACATCAAGTATACGTTTCACACATTGTGATGGACCCTCTATTAGGCTCTTAATGTTCACGTCGATCACATTGTTTGAAGGATCTCTAGTCTATAACATTAAAAAAGCCATTTTAATTTAGGAAATATACTAGATAAACACATATGGTAGTTAAATGACATGCATATCGGGATTGAATAGTTTACATAATATTTGAACTAATCAGAAGTTTTATTTTCCAATTTTTCTTTGAGCCTATCATCAATAATACTTGATTGGAGACGTTGGATGCTCTCCGTGTAACATAGTACATCATTAGTTAGAAAAATGAGTAAATAGATTTTAGTACATTATATATATATATATATATATATATATATATATGTATGGGTGGGTTCACATGGGAACTAATCTCTGTATGAGAACTAAAAACCTACTATATTACATAAGATGTTATGCTATTTATGAATCATGTACATGTTAATTAAGATAATAGTAAAAATCAAGGGAACATTATAATAAAATTTTTAAAATATAATTAGCATTTTACGTTATTTAAATTAGAATCATATATAAATGTAAAGTAGCGGTTCCTAAAGTTTCTACTTAGGGAATTGGTTCTCGCATAAACCTAATCATATATATATATAGAGTTTGGATCATGTGGGAACTAGGAACCCACATGAATCACAAGATTGATTTTTTTTATGGACAAGATCATCCCAATTAACTATATAATTAATATATTTATATTAATAAAAAGGTCTTAAAAGTAATTACACTCAATATCCCATAAATAAAAATATTAGCAGCCGTTTTTTCCTTAAATTCCATTCCGCCGTTTTTTACCAAAAAATCATGGAATTAAACACAAAAGTCAATGACATAATTAGACTGGGCATTAAGAATCTGCTCTCCCAATTTTCGAATAGCAGCCATGTCTGCAAATAAMATCAACCCCCAAAAGAATATTGGGGCTCCATCTTCTTTCAAAAACTCCTTGCCCGTAAATCCATCCGCCCAACAAATAGGATCCGGATTCCCCGGCCAATTACAATCCCCCTCTCTCTCAGGCACCAAAAACTTGAGCGCCAAACGCTTCCCAAAAAAACCACCCTTTCATCCCCCGAGCTACGCCGTTTCAAATACAGACTCCCCAATGAGAACAATGGACGCCGCCCGCAGAAAAAAGAAAAAGCTTCCGAAAAAACAGTTGCAAGAACGGGTCGCAGCCATTCTCCCCGAATCCGCCCTCTACACCCAGCTCCTCGAGTTYGAGTCCCGGGTCGACTCAGCCCTGCCCGGAATGCATTGGTGGACATGTATTTGAAAATTCAAAGGCTTAGCGATGGGTTTAGAGCGTTTGACGAGATTTCGATGAAAGATGTTTGTTCTTGGACTCAAATGGCAGCCGGGTGTTTGAACTGTGGGGATCCGGTCGAGGCACTTAAGGTGTTCGWTGAAATGAGAAGGGTCGGGGTTAAACCTAAGAAGTTCACTCTCAGGTATTAATGAGTGTGCCAACTTAGCGAGTTTGTATGAAGGGGAGAAAATTCAAGGGCTTATGGTTAAATTGGGGGATGAAGTCGATGTGTGCGTGGACAATGCGTTGCTCGACGTGTACGCGAAATGTGGGTGTATGGATGGGGCGTTGAGGGTTTTTTAAGTCGATGGGTGAACATTCGGAGGTTTTGTGGACGACGGTGATTATGGGGTACGCACAAAACGAGCTTTGTGAAAATGCTATCGAGATTTTCGAAGCGACGAGGCTGGAAAATGCAAAGCATAATTATACAACTTTTATATGTGTGTTGTATGCATGTAGCCTAATTATAYAACTTTWATATGTGTGTTGTAATGCATTACGCCTGTGTGGTGAGTGYTGTTGTTTGGCAGATGTTGCTTGGGGCCTGCCCGATGCATGGAGACGTGGAGACVGCAAAATGGGTGGAAGAGAATGCGTTAGCCGTGGATGAGAATGATATGAGAATGATTTGTCGACATATGTGTTGTTGTCGAATACGGTTGGGGATTTCGARAATTGGAACGGTGTTGGGAAAGTGATGGAGTGGATCGAGAATAAGGATATCAAGAAAATTGCGGGTTTGAGTTTTTGTTCATGTAATGCCTGCTTTTGCTGATATATACAAAAACAAATTCTCCTTTGATAGATCTAAACTGAGAAAAAATAAAAATCTGCAAACGATGACTTGAACGAAACCGAAATYGAATATTGGTCCGAGAAAAAAATGAAAATCAAAGCTAAACATTTGTTCATTATGGTACAGTGAGTATGATTTAAAATTTTCAAAAATTCCAAAGCAACCCTTACAGCCCSAATTCAGCCCGTACACAACTTCGACGCTTGAAAATTACATTTAATATTACTTTTTTTTTCTTACCATAAATGGTTGATTTGCTGAAGGCAGAAAACGTACATTGAATAGTAAAAGAAAAAAATAAAAACAAATAAAACTAATATGGCGCAAGTTCGATCACGTGGAGTTCTCCAAGTCAACAAGGTCAAAGAAGTTAAACACCAAAGCATTTCATCAATAATAATGACAGTCGTCCTGGAGCTCAACGACCGCCCTGAGTTCAGTCGGCGCTCATGTTCTTCGTTRGCGGTCAAACACATCAACATTTAGGGAATTGAAGAGAGACTAGAAGCCTTAATGTTCTTAGCCATTTAGCCTTCTTTTGTTGTGCTACTTTTTGACCTTTTGACAACAACCATACAAGTTGTATATTGATATGTGATAGAAAAAAAAACAGTTACTGACAATTATCTACACAAAATGAACTGCRTCAAAATAAAACTAAGATGCAACAAATGAACTGCATCAAAAGTCTCGAGCATCCAAGAAGCGACAATCAATGTGAAACATCCGCTCGATTTCCAATGTTCTTTTTCCCGCCTAAACAACATGAAACAATGCATTGCAATCCGCATGACGTAGATCTTGAACCCTTTTTTCCCATCTATACTTTGCCTRCCGCTTTGAACGAGAGCAACCTGCGCACCTGCTTTCACCACTCCTTGCTTCTAYAATATTGGCAAAGGAATCATTATGAGAAATTAAATTGTGTTTTCCTTYTTAACTCAAGTAGACAAAAATAAAGAGATGCCAACCATTTATGCTTTAGGGCGAAAATACCATTACAATTATGTTGCATTGACCAAAACATGGTCGTTTTGAGCTGTTGTTTTTTTTMTAGCATCAAGAAAGTTGAAGTTGAAGATCCACATTCATTAATAATTATCAATGTATTCTTTAATTTAATTCAAAAAATAATTTCTTCGTATAGGAGAGCCTATCGGTTATCATCTCCATGTATTGTTACGTTATAGCACAGCATCGATGAATTACACAAGTAAGCATAAAATAAGAGTAAACATGAAACATAAACTCTGACGCCGAAAAAACTGTCACAGTGAGGTTTTATAAACTGCGCTTTTCAGTACACATGCATTGCAAATTAAAATAGCAATATAGAACAAAAACATGCCGAAATTACCTCTGGTTCATTGAATATTAGCACTAACCCTAAATTCTAACATAACCTAACAATTACTTTAGCAAACTATAAATAAGAATTAAACCACAAAAATCACACATAATTAAGAAAATGTTTTTTTGTAGAAAAACAGAGACACTTAACAAGCATCAACAAAAAAAGCCAAGAATTTGTATATTCATAGAAACTTCTTATCGGCCTGACAATCACCATTATATCAGCATACATGTATATACCATAATTAATAATATAATTAGCACTATGTTCATATTTTTTATCATAGCTACTAAAAAGGAATGTTTAGCAACACAGAGACAGTTATTAGCATACCATTTTCGTATTATTAGCATACCATCAAAATAAGCATGAAACGTCACTGTTATTARCATACGACTAATTAGCATATCAATAAGGWAATATCAGCATATCAATAAGGTAATATCATTTTAGCATATCAATAAGGTAATATCAACAAACATCAATAAATATAATTAGCAATATTTTTTAATATGAATCAAATATTTTYAGTCATGCCACTATATTTTTAATTATGTTTTTAGCATRCTATACTTAAAATTAGCATGCTGTTGCCCCGATAATTAGCATATATTTTAACTTACGCCTCAACAAAAATAGCATACTACCAAATTTTGCAACAAGAACCTGTAAAAAGAATGATGCACCAAAATATATGTGAATTATATAAATTAAATTTAAAAAAGAAAAAAGAAAGGAAATTGTTATTTATTATATAGCCCACAGTCTACAGATCAATATTCAAACCTGAAATTGCCGTGGCACAAATCAAAAATTGTAGAGCTGGAACGGTATCCAAAGCTGCCAATTTACTAGAACCGACGAGAACCACTCCTACCAAGAAAAAAAAAAGGAAAAAAAAAAAGTTAAACAAGAAAAGGATAACAAAATTTACTGAAAAGGCATGTTTAAGGAAAACCTGTTGTAGCTTTGGGATGGCTTGCGATGGCCTCCCTTCAAGCGTCAACAATGGAGAAATAAAAGTTCCAATAAAAGAGAAATGAAGGAGAAGAAGAAAATAAGGCACCCAGTCTGGGCCCTAAACCTGTTATATTCACATGTTACTGAGGGCACAATTGCCCTCGGAGAAACCGAGGGAAAATAGGTTCACTCGATTTATTTAATTAAGAATTATTAAAAAATAAAAAAAATATATTTTTCAATCAATTAGTATTTACTGTGATTCTAAAACAACAAAACCCGCTTCTTGCTATATTCACAAAAAAATGACGCTTTATTATTTACGTTTCCAATCAAATAAGTCAATCACTCGTATCGTGGATACTATTAATCAAATTACACGACACATATCAATAGATACATGTTCGGTGATTATTATGTAGTATAGCAAGGTAAAATACATTTTAAGTGCGTAAAATCACTTTATGATTTATTTTAATGAAATTATAATTTTTCTATATTTCTTACATTTCTTTTTAATTTGAAGAAAAGAGGGGACCTGTCTCCCCTCAGAAAATACCGAGGGGAGTGTTTTCCTCTCAGAATTTTTCGAGGGGAAATAGGTCCCCTGAGTTTTTTTAATTAAAAAAGAATTGATAAAAAAAATTAAAAAAACGTATTTTTCGATCAATTAGTATTTCCTGTGGTTCTAAAACAACAAAACCCTCCTCGTGGTATATTAACAAAAATAACGACTCTTCATTTCTTTATGTTTCCAATTGAATAAGTCGTCCGCTCCTATCATGGATACTATTGATCAAATTACACGACACATGTCAATAAATACATGTTTGGTGATAATTATGTAATAAATCCAGGTTAAGTCCATTTTAGTTTGGTTAAATTCAAATTATATGGTTTATTTAATGCAATTATATTTTTAATACATTTCTTATAATATTTTTAATTATAAAGAAATTGGAAAAAAAAAAGAAAAAATGTATTTTTCAATCAATTAGTATTTTCCGTGATAATTATATAGTAAAGTTAGGTTAAATACATTTTAAGTGGGTAAATTCACATTATATGTTTTATTTTAATGCAATTATATTTTAAAGATATTTTTTATATTTTTATATTTAAAAAACCGAGGGGAGATATTTCGCCTTAGAATTTTTCAATGGGAAATAGCTCCCCTCGATTTTTTTAATTATAAAAGATTTGAAAACATAGAATAAATGGATTTTATGATAAATCGGTATTTTTCATGGTTCTAAAACAGCGAAACCCACCTCATAGAATATTCGCAAAAATAACGACGCTTCATTATTTACGTTTCCAATGTAATAAGTTGATCGTTCGTATCGTGGATACTATTGGCCAAATTACACAACATGTGTCAATACATACATGTTGAGTGATAACTATATAGTAAAGTCAGATTAAATATATTTTAAGTGCGCAAAATAACATCATATGGTTTATTTTAATGGAATTATATTTTTGAAATATATTTTACAATTTCTTTAATTAAAAATAACCGAGAGGAGATATTTTCCCTCAGGAACCCTTTATCGTCGGAATTTTTAGAGAGGATCCCTTAAAAATCTTTTGATATTACCTTCGATAATAATAACAGCAAACATTGTAGTCGTGTGTATGAAGGACTTACCGAAGGAGACCTTACCTTAGGTATTTCCCATCAGTAATCCCCTCATTAAAATTCGCTTTCAATAATTCCCTCGTTTATAATAACGAACGCAATTTTTCCCTAGTTAATACACTTGATATTTTACTTTTTTTTAATATTAATTTAGAAATAATTTAATTAGAGTAATAAGTCAATAAATTTTAAATTAAAGAAACAAAGCACCTTCCCACGATAAATTGAAATCATAGCTAATATAAATTGGCCATCGACCATATGTACATATAGGTAAATTTTTTATTCAAAATAGTTTGAGATTTCAAATTTTCATTCCATCCAAATCAACACATAAAAGTACCAATTTATTTTTACTAACTTTTTTTTTTCAATTTTCTTTTTTTTATGTCAAGTTTAATTTAACCAAAATTAATACTACTTCATGTTATTAATTCCATTTATTTCAAAGCAGAGTTTTTAATTAATCAAAATATCAACAATTCTCGAAAAAGAAAATATATCAATATAAATAATGATGAAAAAATTCACATTCCTAAAAACACTCAGTAAATGACTCAACACTATTAATCAAGAAAAAATAATCGACCAAATAGAAATATATTCCGGATAAGGTTGGTGCACGGGACCACCATGTCGACGATGAAGATTTGAAGGCCGAAAAGACTGTGACACCACAACGACAAGGCAAGATGCATCAGGATTGGGTGCCTCTCCATCCGCCAACTTCCGCAGATCCAACCCACTCCGCCACTGTTATGGTGGGTGAGGTGTATGAGCAGTGCGCATGGTGAAAGGTGTTATCCCAGATCATATCTTACAAGTAGATGTCAAGTCTACGAGTTGCACCTGATTTAGGTTTTAAATTATTTCTTGAAAATAATGAGTTGGGCATATATATAAATGTGAGAAGTACGAGTATATTTGATAATTTATATGTAATTCTTGATTTTATCGGATGTATTTGACTTAAATAAAATAAAGAAAAAGTTGGATAGTAACTTGAGAATTATCCCATATATATATATATATATATATATATATATATATATATATGTGTGTGTGTGTGTGTGTGTGTGTATGTATTTATATTTATGTATGTATTTGTGTGTGTGAGAGAGAGAGAGAGAGAGAGTGATTTTAAAAACTAAATATCCACTATCTAATTTATGCCGCATATCTCCGTCGAAATTCAAGCCAGATGACTTTCGAAAAGTTGGGTTATACTAATCGTGTAGGTCTTATTAAACTTTTTTTCATGAGTGACCATGTGACTCTGTATTAACAAAAAAATTATTAGGAAAGCTTATGCCCATTTTGCAGCAGTTGTATTGTCGTGGGACACTAGTTGGATAAATGTCTCCAGCATATATCTCTAAAAGCCCAGCCGTACTCGCAAGGTTTTGAGGCTGATGAAAGAAAAGGTGCGAGCTCATGGTTAGCTGATGTAATAAAAGATAAGTTATTATAAAGTGAACCAAGGAGAATGTATTGAATATATTCTTTGGTAATTTCTTAATCTAAAATATCAATGAAATACACTGCTATTTATAGGTACATAGCTGATTAGGATTGACCTAGATCCTGTGGTCAGAAATGCTACAGTACATATGACAACGGCTAGCTATAATCGTGGGGCTAACATTGCTATAGTACTATTGACAGCTGTAGCAGAATGAACTTGTACTAATCTAGGGCTTATGTCATCCGACGTGATGTGGTTTCCATGCAGACCTCTGGTGCTGAGACCTGTCAGGTCGGCACTCACTCGACCTGAACCTATCAGGTCTCCATCCATGCGAGTATAACTTATTAGGTCGCCATTCATGCGACCTCAGGTTATCAGGTCGCCAAGTCGGTCTGTGATCATGCGACTTGAATCTATCAGGTCGCTGTAACTTATACTATTGTTTAACACGGCCTCTTAATTCGAACGAGCTCTTGGGCATGATTCTCAATCTGTCTTTGAGCTTGGGAAAGAATTGCTTGCTTAAAGGTTTTATTAGAATATCAGCTATCTGCTCTGAAGAAGGAACATGTTGCACTGCAAGTTTTTATGAAAGAATCTTGTCTCTAACAAAGTGAAGATCAAGTTCAATGTGCTTGGTTCTTGCATGCAGGACATGATTTGATGCCAGAGCAATCGTGCTCAAGTTATCTACCCAAACGGTGGGCGTGGGAACTGGTCCAATCTTCAATTCCTTGAGCAGATATACTATCTACGTCATCTCTGCAGTACTGTTTGCTAAACTCTTGTACTCTGCCTCAGTACTTGGCCTTGACACAAAACCCTGCTTCTTCGAACTCAATGATACAATTCGAAGATAGACACATGAACCACTAATAGACTTCCTATCATCGAGGTCGGCAACCCAATCAGAGTTAGAAAAACTAATCAAATTGAAGTTTGGAGCTTTCGTTATTCTCAGTCCATGATTAATGGTCCCTACTAAGCATCTCAGAATTCATTTTAGTGCTATCCAGTTCGTGTTCAAGGGATTGGCCATGAATTGACTAACTTTGTTAACGTTGAAGGAAATTTCAGGTCTCGTAATTGTTATGTATTGTAGACCTCCAATCAAACTTCTGCAAAGAGTATGATTTATGCTCATGCTGCTCCCCTTGATTCTGGATAGGATGTTGGAAGTAATCATTGGAGTGGGAACCAGCTTAGATGATAGCATATTAGCTCGCTTGAGAATCTCTCCTATGTACTGTCCTTGACTCAAATGCATTTCATTAGCGGATGTGGTAAAATGTATTCGCAAAAAATGTTTGAAACACTGCCCAACTCTTTTAGTGACAAAACCTTTTTCAAATTGGCAACTACTGAAGCGACCTCATTCTCATTTCTCCCTGTAATCAGTATGTTATCTACATAGATGAGGAGATGAATTCTTGACCCATTCTTAAACCTGTAAAGAAGAGAAGCATCAGCTTTTTAACCTGTGAATCCAAGGCCTTGAAGTATTCCTTGAATCTTGCTAAACCATGCTCTAGAGGTCTGCTTAAGCCCATAAATAGACATGGTGAGTCTGTAGACGAGCTGTTTGTCTTTATGTTGTTTAAAACCGGTAGGTTGTTTCATATAGATCACTTCCTGTAAATCTCCATGCATAAAAGCATTATTAATATCAAGATGCTTAACATCTCATCCAGAAGAAAAAGCAATGCTTAAGATTATCCTTATTATTGTTGGCTTGACAACTGGATTGAAGGTTTCATAGAAATCAAAACCAGCTCGCTGAGATAAACCTTGAGCAACTAATCTTGCTTTCTGCCTAGCAACTGAACCATCAGTATCACTCTGGTCCTTAGTGATCATTAGAAAGGGCTAGCAGTTGAACAACGAGGGGACCTGTAGTGTTAGAGCTTTGAGGTGTGTTGGAATGAGTATGCTGAGGCGATTGGTGGAAAAGAGGAGTTTGATCAGACAAGTGAACTGGAGGTGTGGGGACATTATTCAGAGGTGTTAATGGTGTGTCTGTTTTAAAAGATAGGATGGGAAAAGTATGATATTGGGGTGGTGAGAGTATGGATGGAAAAGATGACAAGGTGAAGTGTTGAGAGTTAGCGACCTCTTTTGACGTGTATGGGAACTCATGCTCAATGAATACAACTTTTTTGGAGATTATTACCTTCCCATAAGGTAACAAAACTTTGTATCCTTCGTACTGAGTGTTGTAACCAAGAAAGGTACACGGAACCAACTTATATTGAAGCTTGTGGGAATTGTAGGGCCTGATATGGGGATAGGAGAGGCAACCAAACACTCTAAGAAAGCTGTAATCAGGTTGTTGATTGAAGAGGCACTAAAGAGGGTCTTATAAAGATTTGTTTTGCAGGGAATTCTGTTGATAATTTAAGCAGAAGTAGTGAAAGCATCATACCAAAACCTAAGATGTATGTTTTAATGAGCAATAAAAGATAGTCCCATCTCCACTAGATGTCTATGTGTCCTTTTAGACACACCATTATGTTCTGGTGTGTATGGACAAGATATCCTGTGATTTATAACATTTTCTTGAAAAAATTTAACAATGGGTTTATACTCAGTGCCACCATCAGATTGAAAGTTTTTGATCTTGCAATTTAATTGATTTAAAAAAGGTTTTTAAAATGGACAAAGGCATTTGAAACTTCTTATTTGGACCTTAGGAGATATATCCATGTATATCTACTGAAATGATCAATGAATTCAACATAGTAAAGAAAACCATTTGAAGATTTGATGGGTGCTGGTCCCCAGAGGTCGGAGTGAATGAGTCCAAGGGGTTGCGAGCTAGTAAATTGAGAGTTTGGAAAGGGAAGCTTTTGACTTTTTGCTAAGATACAAGAGGAACATAAGGATAAATTTTTATTACTGCTGTTATAAGGAATATTTCAGATTTTCAAATCCTTATCTATTACATCTTGACTAGAGTGACCTAATCTAGAATGCCATAGATCAGAAATAGGCTCTTTATTCTGAAAACATGAAATAAAGCTAGTTTGAGCAGATCGCATGATGGAAGGCGATGCAGATGGAGTTTGATAAGTGGCTGGCTTGGTGGTGTGAAGGTTGAAATGATAGAGTCCATCTTTAACTGTCCCTCTGAGCAAGATTCCCTTAGTAGTTTGATCCTTAATGAGACAAGAAGAAGGATAGAATTCAAAAAAGACATTATTATCAGAGGCAAAATTGGAGACACTTAACATGTTTTTAGTGATTGAGGGAATATAAAGTAAATTATTAAGAAGAAGGTTCTAAAATTAAGAGGAGCTTTGAGAAAAGAGTTACCAATGTGATTGATGTTTTCTCCAGCATATTCAGAGGCAATGTTCAAATTTGTAAGGTCATTTGTTACATGCGCAGTAGCTCAAGAATCAGGAAATCAGAGACTATCTGAGTCATAGTCTGTATGCGAGCTGATGCTTCCACCATTGCCAAAGTGCGCCATATTGAGCGAAGGATTTCTGAATGACGGTTGGTTGGATTGATTGTTACTGTAAGAGTTGTCATTTCTATACCAGCATCTATCTGATGTATGTCCAGATACAAGCAGATCTGAAAAATAACTCTATCACCTCCATTTGATCGTCCTCCGCGACCTCTTTGATTTCTACTTCCTATTCCTCCTCTGAAACTGCTCCTACAACCTCCGCGACCTCGTGAGCTTCCTATGCCTTGTTGATAATTACTGTTGTTGACTCTTTTTGTGTTGACGTGTGTAGAAACATTAATAGAGGGTTGAGATCGTTCTGTATTAACATACAAATCATTGTTGTTTTTGGTCTCTAATCTGGCTTCATAGCTTAGCAAGAGGGCATGCAGTTTAGCTAGTGTGTAGGGTTGCGCCCTAGATGTAACGTTTACCATCACTGAGTCATACTCACTTCCTAATGCAGCCAAAATGTGGAAGATCTGATCTTTTTCAGTGATCTTGTTCCCTACAGAAGCTAAAACATCATAGCAAGACTTCTTGTTTTCCAAATACTCTTTCAAGGAATGGGCATTTTTCCTCAAGGACTCTAACATTGTCTTATACTGCATTATCTTATCTTGGGACTGCGTGGCAAAGTTGTTCTCAAGAGCAGACCATATTTCTTCAGATGTATTGAAACCAACAGTTAAAACAAGAATACTCTCACTCAAAGAGGGCAGGATCCATGAGGCTAAGGTCTGATCTCGTCTTTCCCATGCAGAAAATAGAGGGTTTGTTTGATTCTCCCCTTCATCAGTTATAAACTATGGTGGAGCCGTAGATCATTTCTTAATGAATGTTTCAAGACCATAACCCTTGATGGTGGTCAAGACTTGTTGTCTCCATATCATTTTGTTGAAATGAGCTGACTTTGAGGATAAATGATTGGAGGTAGAGGTGAGGAGGTTTGGGTTGAGGAGAAAGAGCTGTTATGAGACATTTTGAAAATGAGAAATAGTGTCAGGCTCTTAAACCTGCTCTGATACCATGAAAGAAAAAGGTGTGAGCTCATGGCGAGCTGATGTAATAAAAGGTAAGCTATTATAAAGTGAGTCAAGGAGAATGTACTGAATATATTCTTTAGTAATTCCTTAATCTAAAACATCAATGAAATACATTGCTATTTATAGTTACATAACTGACTAGGGTGCCCTAAATCATGTGGTCAGAAATGCTACAGTACATATGACAACGGCTAGCTGTGATCGTGTGGATAACATTACTACAGTACTATTGACAGCTGTAGCAGACTGGACTTACACTAATCTAGGGCTTATGTCATCCGACGTGATGTGGGCTCCATACAGACCTCTGTTGTTGAGACCTGTCAGGTCGGCACTCACTCGACCTGAACCTATCAGGTCTCCATCCGTGCGACCTGAACTTATTAGGTCGCCATTCATGCGACCTCAGGTTATCAGGTCGCCAAGTCGGTCTGTGATCATGTGATTTGAATCTATCAGGTCGCTGTAACTTATAATGTCATTTAACACCTGACCAATCGTAAATACTTTCATGCAGCAGCCCTTAAGCATTCTTCCTTAGACGATGTGAGGGGAATGCAAGTACAGTGTCGAGAATATCGTTTGAAAGAGATTGGGAACCCCTTTAGAGGTAAGAATTTTTCTGCTTCATTATCAAACTCGATTTTCGTTCTTCATGATACTGACATGATAAATGTGGCACACCTCTGAGTCAATAATAAGATGTCCAAAGATCAAATGTTTGGAGAGGGAAGGAAGGGAGATGCTCCAGCCGCTACCACATCACCCTGTGGGTCCCTAGTTACCGCCCATGGGAATGCACCATCGGTCCTGACCGCGGTGGAAGCCCGCGACACCTACAATAGTAAAGATTCATCTGTAACGGGAAAATCCTTAGCTCGCGGGTCAGACCGCAGTGAGCAGCAATCTGGGCACTTCATTAGAACAAAAATGGGCCCGTTGAGAGTGTTTGTGATACTTTTTGGCAGCTTGTTCTCTACGAGGAACCTCCACCATCTTCCACGGAAACGACATCCATGTTACAAATTTGCAAAAGAAAGGTGCCCAAGAACCCGAGCTATGGTTATAATGTGGACGTGGGCTCTTCAGATAAGGTTTCTTCACAATATTCAACGCAGCATGATTCATAAGATTGTCTTGTACTTGAAGAAGGATGATAGTTGATGATTCGGATATCTGTAGCAAACATCGCACCTTGCTTTTCATAAAACTGTCGTTGACCGACGTACCCAAGAATTACAAGATAAAATTTAAAAAGTACAACAAAAGTCTTCTACTCCTTTCATTGTTGATGTCACAAACTCCTCTCCAACCCTTCGCTTTATGAGAATGGCTTATAAGCAATATTGGACGGATATTACTGACGAGAAAAAATTATACTCCTATACGCATTTTATCAAGGATTTCTCTTAAGTGGGGAGTTCTTGTGAAGCATTAGCCTTATTTTTTTATTATTTCTAAATATTATTATGTCTAATTACTCAATCTTTGTTTGGACTATTTTCTTATATATTTTTAAAAACAAATTTATTGGGTATCTTTATGCGAATTTCGGAGTGCTTATGGTTGAAGATGACTATGATTTCTGAGAAATTTTGTTTTGACATTAAAATCCTCGGTGTTTCATGGTTATGTTTCATCATTTTCTTTTCTTAAAAAAAAGTTATTATTGAGTAGAATATGCTAAAAGTTATTAAATTGTACACATTTATGCTCTTAGACTAAGACTGTCCATTCTGATTGCTATTCATTAGAGCATTTTCAATGCATACCGTAGTCAATAAACCAAATAGGATGATAATTTAAAAAAAAAATGAAAAGAAAAAAAATACAAACAGATATAGTAATGTTAAATATGAAAATAATGTGTGCTAGGCATTGTAAAAGATAATGTCTAGATATGAATATAATGAATAAAAATATAAAAACAATGTCTAAATAAATTAACCTTTCAAGAAGAAATCAAAAAAGTAAATATGTAGCAACATCTTTTTTCACATTCCATTAAAATAGTTGACACATAACTAAGCATTAAAGATACTTTTAAATGATAAGAAGTGCTGCAGGAAGCAAATGTAACATATTATTTAGTGTTTAAAAGTTGTATTAATATTCAAAACAATTGAAAAAACATTTTACGTTTCTTATGCTACAATGAAATAGGTATATCAGCTACAAAATTATGATAAGATGAAAGGTAAAAATAGCAATGTACATACTAATAGGATATGCGAGTATTGATAAGACAAAAGTACCAAAAAACGAATGTTTGCGTTTTCTAAAAGATGATGCATTTGAATCAGAATATCAGTGATATTAATTATAACTATTAATACGAGTATGTATTAAGACGAAATTCTTTTAATTTAAATGGGTTTTTTTCGTGTTTTGTCATACCTGACAAATATTATATTGTAAACTTCGATTGACATGTGTAGCCTTTTATGCTTTCCTTTGGTAATTAAAAATAATCGGTCACTATTTATTTAAATATGTAAACTTCAGCTTTCCTTTAATTAAAAACATTGAATAAAACACACATATCACATCAAATGTGATTATATAAAAAGATTTTCAGGCACACCTAATTTCCACTAATGTCAAGCCACATTGACATGTGATTATCACTATTCAACAAATTAGCGCCTACAGATTAATGTTTCATCTCAATATGGTAGGGTCTTCATCAATTCATATATTCACCAAAGTGTACGATAGGGTCTTCGAAACGGCAGTATTTTCCCACAAGAAGAAACCCCACAGCCACAAAATCAAAAATTGGCCAACAAACATTCTTAAATCAAATACTTTGCAACTTCCTTTAGTTTGAGCAAACTCATTTGTCTTGCATTCTAAGAATTATCCAAACATTAAAAAAATTGTTCTTTTTTCTTCTCCTCCTACCCACTCAAAATTTCCACTTTGATCTAAATAATAATTAAATTGATTATCAAATAAACATTGTGCAATAAGGCTTTAAGCCAGTCTAAAGAAGCCAAAAGTTGGATATAAATGTAAATCAAAGAACTCACCTGTGACATTGTGGTTTTTAGCTTTGTAATTGTAGAGGTAGGTGAATGCTAGAAAATAAAAATGCATTAAACGTAATTTAATGTGACCACCCTATGGAAACAAATAATAAGGGTCTTATTTTTCTTTTATATTTTGTTGCAATGTATCTCAGAGTTATCAATTTTCAAAGAGTTCGTACCTTCGGTTGTTAATTTGAATGAATAGTTTTTGATACCAAAACTAAAAACATGTAACTTAGGTATAATCTGTTTGAATTAGCATTCGTTAAAATTTTGAGTTTTGGTATTTAAAATTATAGAGTATTCAAAATTTTGTGAAAATAAGAATTTTTGTTTGTTATATAATTCAAAAATCCTTTGCTTTTGTACAGTGAATATCAAATCATGTATGAAAAGTAAATGATAACGTATTAATATATTGTAATTGATGTCAAATCATGTATGAAAAGTAGGTGGTGATTTATTATTATATTGTATTTAGTAATATTTAATTATTTAGTTGTAAAATATTATTATTTAAGTATATGATTTTTGAGTGTTTGAATAAATAGGATAGTAAGAAATGAAGCGGAATAAGTAAAAGGAGATCTTATATAAGTTGAGTTAAAAGCCCGTCATAATTTGAGCTCGACTTTTTTACATTCCTCCTAGAGTAACTCTTAATACGAATAAGATAAACTCTGTTATAGCCATTTCTGTACATTCAATGTACTCTACGAATAGAGGAATACATAGAAATAAGATAAACTCTGTTATAGCAATTTCTGTACATTCAATGTACTCTACGGATATATATATTTGAACATAGTGTTTTTTATTTTTTGCTCTCTCTAAAATTGGTAACTTCTTTTTCTTCTTTCACTTTGCTATTTATAGGGCACACAAATATGGAATCTAATTATAGCTTATAGACTAAAAATTGACACTTGCCATCCCCTAGTTGGTCCCCCGAAATTCTGGTTTTACTAGCTATCCTAGAAATGATTAGCAATCTTAACACAGTGTTCGGCGTGATTAGGATATGTGTGCATTAAACGCTCGTGCAGGTGACATCTAACAACATTTTATTATATTTACTCGTTCCTTCTCAAAAAAAAAATTATTGTTAGGCCATCTCAATCAATTTGCACTATTTTAGTGAAGAATATGCATTAAAGTAGTGCAAAATCTGCACAACAACTCTAGAAGTTGCACTAAAAAAGAATATTTTATTATATTCCCCATTTTTAATTTTTTAGTCTTATATTATTTTAAAATTTGTAAACACAAATCATATGTAATTTTATGTTATGAGTAGACTAATTTTATATTGAATTGTAATTTTTCTATACTTAATTTGAGAGAATTTGCACTGTAAATGTGTTGAAGACTAGGGAGGAATAGATGGAAAGGGGTGAGAAGAGGAAGGGAATTACAAAGAGAGGAGTGATTTCATGTAATGCTTAAATTTCACGCGTACTGTTCAATTGGTTTACATAGAGGAATTGTGGTTGAACCACTTAATTGAAATGACAAAAACACGCATAAAATATCTAATGATTTGGACGGCTACCCATTTATTTAATTAAAGCCCAATACTAAAGAATTAAATAGCCCAGCCCACATCAACCCACTAATCCAAACGGTTCAGCATTTTGCCCAGCCATCTCCTGACCCGTTGACCAGCCCGTACCCGTACCTGTTTTAGCGCCCGATTCCTCTTTTTCTCTTTCCCTTTCACAATTGTTCACATAGATCGTATTTTTATCTTTCTCTTCCTCTTCCTCCAATTTAGAGTTCCGCACCAATTCCTCGCCCTTTTTACCCAATTCCGATGGTAGGGTCATGACAATACCCTCCCGATCTATAGATCCTTGACCCCAAGGATCAATCCCTGAAAAAAATTTCCTCATGAATTTAAAGTCCTCCCAAGTAGCATCTTGCGGGGCTGAATTTACCCATTGAACCAAGACCTGATCAACTTCTTCTCCCTTCCTATCAATGGTGAGCGTGTCGAGGATAGTGATGGGTTCCACGGCAAAGCCCCCTTCAGCCGTGGTGGCTGGTAGTTCGGTAGAGATGTCAACATCTGGCCCTACCTTTAGCTTCAGCAAGGAGACATGGAATACGGGATTAATGCGCGAGCCTTCTGGTAAATCCAACCGGTAAGCTACATTTCCAACATTCTCCGTAATTGTATAGGGCCCATAGTACCTTACTGCTAGTTTGAGGTTTTTCCTTAATGCCACTAGATTATGCCTAAAGGGCTATAATTTCAAAAATACCTTATCCCCGATTTCAAAGCTGCGTTCTTGCCTGTGCTTGTTTGCATACATTTTCATCATTTGTTGTGCATGTAGCAAATTTTCCTTGATTATGTGCCTAGATGCTTCTCTATGTTGCATTAGCTGTTTAGCATCATCATTCATATGTCCTGCATACTGGGTAATTGACCCAATTGGTGGGGTGTACCCATAAAGTGCCTCAGAGGGGGTAGTTTTCAACCCTGTGTGATAGTTTGTATTGTACCAAAATTCAGCCAAGCCCAGCCATTTAGCCCACCTCCTTGGGTTGTGATTGTTTTGCATGTAATTGTTGTATTTTTCCTTGTGTCTTTAGTTAGAGTTTAACGTCGTTTCTAGTAGTTTAGAGTCGTCGTTCATCAGGTTTTAGGTCTTTTTCTTGTTTATTATATTTTTGGATTTAAGTGTACTAAGTGTGAGGTGTTTTTGCTATTTTTGGGTTTTTAAGTTTGAATTCTTGTTTTGTAGGTGGCTAAAAAGGATTATATTCGCTCGGTGGATGTCTCAGTTGTCGTAATACAAGCATAACTCCAGAACCACTTGAGCCATTTGTCTCCAATTTATACCATTGGAAAGATGAGAGAATTTTCTAAAACTTTTGTGTTTACAACAATTCCAAATCTCGAGTTTAAGAATGATAGAAATCAGCTTTAAGTGGAGACAGTTCGTCGTCATCTCGTTTGTGGCAGGTTTTGGTGCGGAGACCATAACTCTCGGAAGAAAATTTCAAATGATACAATTCAAAATCCAAATGATAGACAAGGGAAAGGGCTACATTTCATATGAAGATATCATTGGCTAATTCCGAAGTTTTGGCGGTAGATCGACTGAGTTTCAGTCGATCGACTGCCTGGCAGAGTTACGTTGCTCTCTGGAAAGCAGTCGATCGACTGCTTTCTCAGTCGATCGACTGAGACGCTGGGAGATCGGCCATTTTGAGCATTTTTGGACGTCTTTGACCCTACAAACAACTATATAAAGCCTACACCTTGCACCTTTGAGGGGATAACTCCCCTCCCAACCCAAGCTAGGGTTTGGGAACAAATTTACTCTCAAGCTCTTGATAATTTTCTTTTCCTTAGGTTTTAGATTTAATTTCAAACTTTCATGTAATTTCTTTTCCTAGATTAGATTTAAGTTTCAAGCACCTCCTTGGGTTTGTAAGCCTAGGAAGAATTCAAGTACTCCCTTGGATTGTTACTTTGATGCAATTACATTCAAGCTTTGTTTCATTTCTTAATTCAAGTAAGTTTACCTTCAATTTCATGTTTTATGCTTTAATTCCATGCTTTGTTCTTCATTTCCATGCTTGTTCTTCATGTTATGCTTTTTCTCTTAGCTACTTGAATTCATGATGAAACATATGAATTGGCTATGGAATTTAGATGAGTGACACATCTAGGTCATAGATCGGCTCTTGGATCATCTTGATTTTGAGTTTTTGCTATGCTTTATTTGCACTTTTATTTTTATGCTTTGTTTCATTCTTAATCCTAGATCTAGGCTTTGTTTCTTGTTATTTTTCTTAAAGTTTCAAACTTTCTTGTCAACTTTCCTTTCTCTTTACATCCATGCTTTCAATTTTTGTTAATTTGCATTATTTAGGATTTTATGCATAGTTGTACCTTGTGCTTGCATGCTTGTACTCGGTGAAACATTGCATTTTCTTGCTTATTTTTCATTACTTGCTTGCATTTTCATTTAAGGCATACGACGAGGCATCCTACCCACTTGCATTTCAATTCCTAGGATAGTTAGCTATTTTATTTGCTTTATTTTCATTTTCCCTTTATTTTTCAAGCTTGAAACACATTGAATACTTCAATTGAATCGATCTCCAATAATACCAAGCCATGAACCCGTTGATTCATTTCAACACCACGAAAACTCTTCTAACAGTGATGAACCATACACCTTAGGTAGTTCTCAAGGCACTGGTTAACTCTCTCAGTCTGTCCATTAGTTTGGGGGTGATATGCAATTGACATATTTAACTGTACCCCCATTAATTTAAAAAGCTCCTTCCAAAAAGAACTGGTGAAAATTTTATCTCTGTCTGAAATTATATATGTGGGTAAACCATGTAGTTTATAGATTGTGTCAAGGAATAGGTTGGTCACAGTGAGAGCTGTGAAGGGATGTGACAAAGTAGAAAAGTGTGCATATTTAGTAAACCTATCCACCACCACTAGGATGACATCCTTCTCCTGTGACTTAGGTAACCCCTCAACGAAATCCATGGAGATATGGCTCCAAGACTGTTCTGGAATAGGGAGGGGCTGTAGTAATCCAGGGTACCCCCCATGATCTGTCTTACACTTCTGACAATCCTCACATTCTTTCACCCAACTTGTAGTGTCACTCTTCATGTTTGTCCAGTGGAAGACTCTCTTTGTCCTCATATAAGTACCTAGAACCCCTGAGTGCCCCCCATAAGTTAAGTTGTGCATAGCTGTTAGAATCTTCCTCCTAAGGTTTTGATCACTACCCATACACAACCTGCCTTTATACCTGATGATATCCCCCAGCATGGTAAAGTTTGGAAATGTAGTAGGATCTAGGGTTTGGGCCTCTCTTACCTTTTGAAAGAATTCATCTACCTTGTAACTCTGAGCTACCTCCACCCATTCTTGGACAATTGTGGTGATGTTAGCACATGTGGCCTCATCTGGACCTCTCCTAGATAAAGCATCAGCTGCCTTATTCTCTAAACCCCTTTTGTACTGTATTTCATAGTTTAATCCCAATAATTTAGTCATCCATTTCTGCTGAGTAGGGGTCATCACCTTCTAATCCAGTAAGTACATGAGTGCTTGTTGGTTAGTTCTAATTACAAATTTTCCCCCATGAAGGTAGTGTCTCCATCTATTCACAACCATGAGAACTGCCAAAAACTCCCTCTCATACATAGATAGTGCTTGATTCCTTGGGCATAGTTTCTTACTCATAAAGGTTAGGGGTCTCCCTTCTTGCATCAAAACTGCACCTATTCTCATCCCACTAGCATCAGTCTCCAATACAAACTCCTTTTAAAAGTCTGGTAGGGCTAGAACAGGAGCAGTAGTCATAGCTTTCTTCAATCTGGCAAAAGCTGCTTGGGCATCTTCATTCCATTTGAATTGATCTTTCTTCCATAGGTCAACCAGAGGTCTACTAATGATTCTATACCACTGTACAAACTTCCTGCAGTACCCTGTTAACCCTAAGAATCCCCTAAGTTGTTTTAGTGTCTTAAGGATAGGCCAATCAACCATGCATTGTACCTTCTGAGGGTCAGTAGCAACTCCATCTTAGGATATGATGTGCCCTAAGTACTCCACCCTTGTCTTTCCAAAACTGCATTCGATTTCCTTAGCATATAGCTTATTCCACCTTAATAACTACAAAACCTTCTCCAAATGTTCTAAATGCTCTTCCCAACCCTTGCTGTACACCAAAATATCATCAAATAAAACCAGTACACTTTTCCTCAACTGTTCTCTAAAAACCTTATTCATAAGTGATTGGAAGGTGGCAGGGGCATTACAAAACCCAAATGGCATGACTAATAATTCATAGTGGCCATTAAGAGTGCTGAAAGCAGTTAAGAATTTGTGCGCAGGCTTCATTAAGATCTGGAAGTAACCACTCCTTAGGTCAATCTTTGAAAAATACCTTGCTCCATGTAGTTCATCCTACAACTCATTAATCATTGGTATTGGGTAATCATGTTTCAGTGTCAATCCATTTAAATACTTGTAGTCAACACACAGCCTCCATGTGGTATCTTTATTCTTTACTAGGATTACTAGGGATGCAAAGGGGCTCTTGCTGTCTTGAATAATGTCTGTTTCCAACATTTCCTTCACTATTTGCTCAATAGCCTCATTATGGTCATCAGTTGTCCTGTATGGAAACTAATGCCTTGGCACACTTCCTTGTTTTAAATTAATCTAATGCTCAATGCCTCTCCCTCGTGGTAACCCTTTAGTTTCTTCAAAGATATCCTTGTATTTTTCCAACAAAATCTCCATACTTCCATTTCTTTCCTGATTTGTTTTAGCCATGGTCACCCAATACACTTATTTAATTTGAGCACACTTCTCCTCATGCACCAACTTGTATAGGGATGGACCTGAAATGAATCTACATTCTGCAGTGGATGTCAGAGATTGAAGCCTCACTCTCTTACCTCTTAATGTCACAGTAAAAACCATTTTAGCATAGTCCAACACAATAGGGGTGCAGGACTTGAGCCAATCCCCCCCTAAGATGAGATCACACCCTTCATTTTGTAGGACCCTCAGTGAATAGTTAAACTGCTGTCCTTGTATTTCCCATTTAAAATTCTCCACACACTTATTACTCACCATCTTGTTGCCATTTGCCACTCTCACCAATAGGGGCTTAGTTGAACTCATGTGGCAGCCCAGTTGTTCTGCAGTCTTCTCCTGAATAAAACTTAAGGTACTCCCTAAATCAATCAAAATATGAAGCTTGTTTTCCCCTTGTTGCCCAATAACCCTCATAGTAGTTATCCCATCCTCTCCTGAGATAGCATTTACAGACATCTTCACCTCCTCCATGATATCTGGTGCCTCAATGTCTGTGTCTTCACTATGTTGCAAATGGTTGAGTTCTTCCTCTTCAGTCATAATCATGTAGCTGATTCTATTCTTGCACCCATGTCCTGGTATGAACTTCTCACCACAATTGTAGCATAATACCTTCTCCCTCCTAGCAGCCATCTCTCCAGAAGTCAACAATTTAGTAGGAGGCTTCTGAGTGTAAGTGGGAACTGTCCTTACAGGTGTAGCTTCTGTAGTTTTGGTGCTCTTGTAGTTTGGGTATCTGGGGTTCCCTTTTATCTTCTTGGTGATAGCCTCCAAGGTAATTAACTGTTTCTTACCCAGATCAATAGCCTGCTGTAATGTGGCAGGCTCAAACATAGTAACAAATGCTTGCACCTCTTCAGATAATCCACTAATAAAACTGGCAACAAAGTAGTCCTCTGAATAACCCTGATTAAGAAATAACATACAGGCCTTAAGCTCTTCAAACTTCTCCACATAATCCATGTAAGAACCTGTGTGTTTCAGTCTGTTAAACTCTGCAATTATCTTGTCTTTTTAAGTTGTTCAAAGCTGGCTGATATGATGTCCAAAAACTGCCCCCAAGAAATTTCATTCTGATTACCACTAAAATTCTGATACCACACAGCTGCTTTCCCTTCAAAGTGCATAGCAACTAGGGTAACCTTTTGTGAATCTGACATAGGGGGTGCTAATTTGAAATACCCATTTCATTTAAGGATCCATGATCTGGGCTGTGTGCCATCAAAATGGGGAAAATCAATTATGGGCACTGGGTGAGTGCTGTGAATACCTGAGTGTTTAATTTGTTGTTAAGATTTGTTGCTTGTGTTTGAGATGTGCCCCCTTTCATTTGTAGGTGTGGAAAAAGGTCTGCCCAAGATTGACTCTCCATTAGACTGGCCTCTTCCCTTTTCTGGGTTAAGTAGCTGCATCTGGATGGTGGCTAGAGCATCAGTGAGGTGCTCTAATTTGCTGGTAAGGTTCTGGTTTTGCTCCATAATATCTGACCTGATGTGTGTGATTTGGGCCCTTGTTTCTAAATGAATTTCTGAGATCTACTCCTATAGATTAATTCCTGATGCTTCCCTTTTCTGGGCTTCAGTTTACAGAATTTGATCAAGCTTTTTCTGAGCTTCTTGGAGGTCTTTGAAGCGGGTGATCTCAGCCATGTCTGAGGATCGACTGCTCTGGTGCCAAATGTTATGGGTAGACTAGTTTTATATTTAATTGTAATTTTTCTATACTTAATTTGAGGGAATTTGCACTGTAAATGTGTTGAAGACTGGGGAGGAATAGATGAAAAGGGATGAGAAGAGAAAGGGAATTACAAAGAGAGGAGTGATTTCATGTAATGCTTAATTTTCATGCGTACTGTTCCATTGGTTTACATAGAGGAATTGTGGTTGGACCATTTAATTGAAATGACAAAAACACCCATAAAATATCTAATGATTTGGACTGCTACCCATTTAATTAATTAAAGCCCACTGCTAAAGAACTAAATAGCCCAGCCAACATCACCCCACTAGTCCAAATGGTTCAGCATTTTGCCCAGCCATCTCCTGACCCGTTGACCGACCCGTATCCATACCCGTTTCAGCGGCCGATTCCTCTATTTCTCTTTCACTTTCACAATTATTCACAAAGATCGTATTTTTATCTTTCTCTTCTTCTTCCTCCAATTTAGGGTTCCACTCCAATTCCTCGCCTTTTTCCCCAATTCTGATGGTAGGGTCATGACATTTTAATTCATAATAATAAATAAATTTAATTAGAAAAGAGCAAAATAAAAATAAAATTCAAAATAATATTTAAAGAAATAAATAAAGTTACAAAAAATAAAATTACACTGTTGCATAAGATCGACATTATTGAACCGTGTTTTTTGATATTTCACTAGATGGGAATACACCAAACAAAAATAAATTAACAAGAAAGGAAAAAAAAGAGTTTAGCATCTTTGTAACGTGTTTCTTGTGTTTCTTGATATTTCAAGAGATCCAATTGTGGGAATAAACCAAACAAAAGATAAATTAAAAAGGAAAAAAAAGGATTTAGCGCAACTACAGTATTGCGTCAAATTTGGTGCAATACTGTTGCAAATCCTATTTTAGCGCTGGAGCAAGAAATCACGCCATTTTGGCATTTGGCGCATGAAATAGCGCAGTGCTTGAGATGACCTTATTAAGTTGTTGTATATGATAAATATACCTGATTATAAATGTCCATTATATAAAAGATAATTGTCAAATATCATATAAGAAAAAATATTTTTGTTAACTAATTTAACTAATTATATAAATTGTCAAATAATCCAACAGTATTTACTCAATTACAATGTTACCCTATTAAAAATAATATCAATAACCAACACCACAATCACTACTCCATTCCACCCCCGCCAGCCCACCCGCTGCTGCCGCTTTCGAAGATTTTCCCGATGAGTTTTCCCCCCTATATTTTTTATATTCTTTTGCCTAATAAATATAAAATAAGAAATCTCACTATAAAGTAAGAAACTCTTAGTAAGAATTCTTCTTACTTTTCTACACACAAAGTATGAATTTTCATGTAAAGTAGGAATATTTCTTACATTTTTGGAAATAGAGTAAGAAACTTCACTATAAAATAAGAATTTTTCTCACTACAAAAAAATGTCATTTGCTGACGAGCGGATCCATCAGCAAACCCGTCATCAAAGTGATTGATGACGGGTACGACCCGTCAGCATTTTTGGTTTCAGTAAATTGATCGCTGATGATATTAATGAACCCTGATGTGGCATGAATAGTCAGACCTGGACTGGGGTAGACCTGATCCGGTGTGACTGGGAAAAGGACCAGGAGGCCTAACTAGCTCGGCCCTAGGGAAGACCTGACCTGATCTTCCTAAAATTGGAAAGATGTGCGAAACCCTAATTGCACCCGGAAAAAGAGCTCAGGCGTTTTACAGATCTACCCCAACCTTTTTGGGGGGAGGAGTTGATGTGGCATTAATAGGTCAGAACCGGATTGGGGTAGACCTGGATCTAGATGACCAAAGAGCTGAGCAGTAAGACCTGAATCCCAACCCAGGGTAATCCGGAGGTTAGTGAGAGCTGAGCAGTAAGACCTGAATCCCAACTCAGGGGTTGTCCTGAGATTAGTAAGAGTTGAGCAGTAAGACCTGAATCCCAACTCAGGGGTTGTCCTGAGGTTAGTAAGAGCTGAGCAGTAAGACCTGAATCCCAACTCAGGGGTTGTCCTGAGGTTAGTGAGAGCTGAGCAGTAAGACCTAAATCCCAACTCAGGGGTTGTCCTGAGGTTAGTAAGAGCTGAACAGTAAGACCTGAATCCCAACTCAGGGGTTGTCCTGAGGTTAGTAAGAGCTGAGCAGTAAGACCTGGATCCCAACCCAGGGGTTGTCCTGAGGTTAGTAAGAGTTGAGCAGTAAGATCTGAATCCCAACCCAGGGGTTGTCCTGAGGTTAGTAAGAGTTGAGCAGCGTCATCCCAGCACAGGAGTTGCCCTGAGCTGATAGAAGACCTCATGTGAAATAAACCTTGGCAATATAAAGACAGGCTTGCCAGTGGAAAGGAGAGCAGGACCAGGGGAGACCTGGCCTCTTGACCCCCCGCGCAGGTAGGCTTGCCAGTAAGAAGGAGAGCAGGACTAAGAGAGACCTGATCTCTTGACCCCCGCTGGGGGACAAGTGGGACCACTTGTCAGAGTTTGTTGTTTCAACGGCCCTTGATTCGCGGACTTTATTTCCGAGATTCCGAAAAAGGTCCCAACTGGATAAAAACTATAAATACCTCAGCCCCAAGGCTGAGAGAGGTATGTCATTCTCTTGAGCATTCTTGCTTTCTTTCTGCAAAATACCTCAAACGTTTACTGACTTAAGCATTGGAGAGGTTTCCACCGGAAAATCACCGGTGGTCCTTTCTAACTTGTGTTTGTGGTGCAGATCAGATGGGAGCTCAAGGTTTTATGCGTTCTCAAACGTTGGCCATTTTTGGGCTGAAACAAACCCGTCAGCAAATTCTGACGGCATGCTGACGGATTGGGCCCGTTAGCAATTCCACACGTCAACATTTTTTTAATATTTTATAAATGCTGACGGGTCATGCTCGTCAGCATTTATAAAATATTATAAAATAATTGGGCGGGCTTAGCCCAACCCGCTTTAATTAGATCCGTCCGTCAGCAAACCCGTCACCAAAGTGATTGCTGACGGGTACGACCCATCAACATTTTTGGCGTCAGTAAATCGATCACCGACGACATTAACGAACCCATCAGCAAATGCTGACGGCATGCTGACCGATTGGGCTCATCAGCAATTCAACTCGCCAGCATTTCTTTTTTAAATATTTTATATTTTTATAATATTTTATAAATGCTGACGGGCACGAGTGTGACATCGACTCGAAGTTGAATCCACTTGAATAGCACCTGCCCAACAAGTCAGTATTTGCTGACGAGTTAGGCCCGTCAGCATTTATAAAATATTATTAAAAAAAACACCTGGCCGAGCTTAGCCCAACTCGCATCAATTAAATCCCACATATATCACGGGTGGCATTCGAACCAACGACCTCTTGTGAATAGAGGAGTGGTGTTAATGTCTAGCCAGTTGATTACATGTGAAAGTTTATATACTTTTAATATATATGGGATATAAATTTATAAATTATAATTATAATTAATTATATTATATTTATAAGTGCTGATTAAATTTATGAATAATGATATATAAATACATATTATTGTAAATAAATATTATATATATATATATATATATTTATTATAAATATAATTATTTATAAACAATTATAAATATACATTATTTCAAATATATATTTATTATAAATTATATATATATTATAAATTATATATATATATTATTAATTATAAATACATACTATTGATAAATATATTATTTATAAATATATATTATATTTAAATATTGATATATAATTATTATGAATATATAATATTATATATATATATATATATATATATATATATATATTTTATAAATATATATTTTATATAAATAATGATATATTATTATTATAAATACATAATTATTATATTGTATTTATGAATAGTGAAATTATAAATATATACTTTATATAAATAATGTTATTTAATTATTACAAATATATAATATTATTTGTAAATATACAAATATATAATATTTTTAAATGTATAATGTATATTATATTATATTTATACTTTATTAATATAATTATATATTTTATTTTAGAAATAATTAATTAAATTATAAATATATAATATTATTTTAAATGTATTATAATTATAATACTGTAAATTATATTTCAAATAAATTGCTGACGGCTTTCCCGTCAGCATTGTTTGTTTATTTTTTTAATAATGCAGACGAGTGTAGGTCGTCAGCAAATTGCTACTTCTTTACCGAATCGCTCGTTTTCTTCTCTCAATTCTTGCAACGGTTTGCAAACTTCATCTCTTCAGTCTCAAGCTCATTCGGTTACTTAACTGTATGTGGAAAAATTATAGAATAATTACCTAATTGCATCAATAATGATCAAAACACGGTAAAATAAGCTGGAGATAAGAAAATACGAAAATATGCTCAATCTATCCAACTTATACCAAAATTAATAAAAAAAATTAACTAAAACACTAACAAAAATCAAGACAAATTCATGTTAATCAACTACCCCATGCTTCATTGGTTTGTTCGTCCTCAAACAAATGATAATTATAAAGAATAACAAGTATAAAAATCAGTTCAAGCAAAGAGTTGCGTCGTGCTACATAGATAATTTCGAAAATATAGAAAATCGCAACGCATACTCAAACGCTAGACCCTTATTACATTGTCGCTCCAAAAAACATAAACATGCATCCTCTGAAAGGGTAATATATAGGTGTATGCTCAGAAGCACTCATGATTTTTTTTTTAATTGGGACGTGTATACGCTCAAATCATCAAAATACGTGTACAATAAACAAGAACTGAAAATCAAAAACTTCTCCATTGCATAAGTGTGTGTAACTAACAAAGAATCGGAAAAGGTCTTTTCTGGTTGTAATGTAGGCTCTTTGGATGGGTACGGAATATATAAGTCGTGTGGCTAATTCACGATCTAAGGTGATCAATAACTCACCAAGATATTCTAGTCACGAAGCAATGTGCTTCACCTCATTCAACGAAACCTCACTTAACCCTCATAACGTAGCTTTTAGACGTAGGCTATTTCTCAACTCGAAACCCAAAACCATCTTCTGAACAAACCACTTAAACAATTTAGAAGCTTATGATACGCTTCTTCTTTTAAACTCAAATCTTAGGCGTCATAAGAAAATCAACGAAACACAAGCCTTTATAAGCATAGGCAACAACCCAACAAGATTCACCATCCTCTTTATTTTATTTTTTTTTTCATTTTTTTATTTTTTATTTTGAAGGATGGCGATCCTTAACATATATTACAACTCTTTGATAAATCCCTGATCATAATTCCAAAACACATATAACTAACAATAATAATTAACTCTTACCCCACGGTATTAATGACGTAGGTGTTAACTCACAAACACTCATGGCCATAGGAAATGGATTATTTGTCTATGAGGGGATCAATCAGAGTTTATGGTGGCTGATATATCTGGATATGGCCGGAATAAAGGTAATTTTTATGCCTAATCATCATATTCAAAGTTAACCACACGCTGCGATTTCAAAGAGATCTCAAAACAGAACTCACTCAAGTACATGCAAAGATGATAAGCACTCAAGCTACTCATAGGCTTTTGCATGAAGAGATTTTGAATTGATGCTACTTTTAAGGTTTTGCGAAATTCTGTGCGTCGAAGTACCATTTTACAATATATATAAATAATAATTTTTGAAAAATAATGGTAAATTCCTAGTAGTAGATACCACATCATCCTATAATGCAATCTTAGAATGACCCTCGTTAACTATTTTCCATGATATGGTGTCCACCTATCACATGTGCGTTAAGATTTCAGTAGAAGGACAGGATAGAACAGTAATGAGGGATCGCTATCAAATATTTGTACGTGAAAGTATATTATCTGACAAAAGAGTAGGCGTTTCTCAGGTTCAAGCATTGGCAAGGAAAGCTACGATGAAAGCCTTAGAGGGACAGGAGTGCTTTGAGTCATTGTGGGAGATGGTAGGGAAACTATCAGATGATGTAAAGGAGCCCGGAGAGACTCCTCATAAGCTGAAAAGAGCAGACGTAAAAACATGAGAGTGTTGGGAAGAAAGAGAAAGAATTTTAAATGGCGCAGGAGGGCATATTATCTTTCATATTAATCTATGATATTTGTAAACTACACTATCATATTATTATAAATAAAGACTTTCCCTTTTTAAATCTTTGGTTATTATCAAGTAATGCTCACACTTGTCCCAAGCTTCCCCTAAGAAATTGATCATTATATTCCTTCCGGTTTGGTGGCGAACCCAAACCAGGAAGGGGACCTAGCTTTCATATCTTATGAATGGGTTTGATGTGCTTCTCTTGTTATCAACTGGCTTGGTGGTGAATCGAAGCCAGTCTGGATCCCAACTTGTGTAGCTTACGACTGGTCCATATGAGCTTCCCCAAAGAAATTGATTCATTATGTTCCATCCAGTTTGGTGACAAATCCAAACCAGGAAAGAGACCGTAGCTTGCATATCTTATGACTAGTTTTGGTGTGCTTCTCTTGTTATCAACTGGGTTGGTGGTGAATCCAAGCCAGGCGAGGTACCCGACTTCTACATCTTATAACTTGTACATGTGATCTTCCCCTGAGAAATTAATTAGTTACATTACTTCTAGTTTGGTCACAAATCTGAATCGGGCAAGGGACCCTATCTTGGATAGATTATGACTAAGTTGGGTGTGATTTCCTTGTTTTCAAATGTTTTGATGATGAACTCAAGCCACGCGAGGCCCCCATCTCGTGCATCTTATGACAAGGCCAAGTGAGCTTCCTCTAAACAATTTATTTATCATGGTATTTTGGTGAACCCAAACCGATCAAGGGACTTTAACTTGTGTAGATTATGACTCAATTGTGTGTGCATCATTTATATTCAACTGTCTAAATGGTGAATCCAATTTAGGTGGGGTGCTCAGCTTGTGCATCTTATGACTTGTCCGAGTGAGCTTCTCCTAAGCAACCAATTTATTGCATTCCTTCCGATGTGGTGGTGAGTCTGAACTAAGAAAGGGACCTTGACTTATGCAGCTTGTGACTAGGCTAAGTGTTCTTCCCTTTTGTTTTATTATCTTGGTGGTGAATGCAAGCTAGGTAGGCTCCCCGACTTGCATAACTTATGACTGGGCTAGGTTTATTTCTTTCATATTTAACCTTGATGGTATGACCTATGGTTGAATAGACATCTTGACTCTCACCATGTGACTTAATTACCCTATGATAATAGACCACCCTAATCTAGTTCGCCTGACTCATGATCAAGGTGACTAGGGAATGTTTGCACACACGAGTAGAAAAGTTTGTAGTTGGTACACTATTTTTTTTTTCATATGGTTGATTGAAATATAGGATGAGTTGAGTTGTTGATGATGTAATGAATAATGTTCATTTATAATTTGTAAAATGAGCTATATTTATTTAGAATGCATCCGATAAATTCTAGAAAATGCCTATTTACATCCTATGTGGTAATTTGTCTCTAATATATGAAAACCGAGATGCAAGTTTGTGATACTATGTTTTGGCACATTTCAAAGGAAAATGGTAATTGATGATGGCCAGTTATACCTAACTTGTTGGGTATACTGAGTTGTGCTCATATATAACACTTGTACAGAGCAAGTGGCTCTATAGTATTCGTTTGTTTGATGAATATGGTGTAAGAAGCCTGAGGTGGTGTATACTTATATTTCTTTGAATACTTGAGTAATGGAGACATTTGTTTGAAACAAGCTTCATTTATTATGTTAAATCATAGCAATGAAGCCCCACAAGTCAATGCCACATGATAATTTAGATTAAGGGAGAAAATAAAAAACATACCCATATCGTCTAACTTTTGGGAGTATTTTCAACCAAGACATCTTCATCTTTGTCTCGATTCATCTTATTAGTTATTTCTTGTGTAGACAACCCATCGACAAGCTTGGTTATGGCTAGGGGAAGGTAAAGCGCATCCGCCAGTCTGTCTCTTAGATAACATCTTGTAGCTTAGGCTCCCACCGTGCAAAGGTGGCCTCTTTATCTGGGATCCCTTTACATTTGGAAGAATAGGGAGTCTAATAAGGGCATTCTCTCTATCTATACTGCATTGGAAGTTCAGATCTTACACATGTTCATTGGCCTTGTTGAGGTCCAAGTCAAAGTACTTAACTGTGCTAGAAATAAGGCACATCTAGAAGACCGTGAAGTTACGATATTTTTCCATGAGTTTTTTTGGGTAAGAATCTAGGAAGTCATGTACCACTTCATGGAGTAAGAAAAGCCTCCAACTTCAAGATTCATTCTTCCTTTGCCGCCTTTTTATCAGCCATTGAAGCTCAGCATAGTGGTTCTTATAGTGATTCTAATAAATCTTGTTGAGGAATTTATTCTTGGCAATAAATTTGCCTTTCTTGGGCACAAAATAAGTTAGGAAACTAGATTTAGGAGTTTATTTGTTTCCTAGTTTATGTACAAGACTTTATTTAGTTTTCTAGATTGTGTTTATGATTTGTTTTACTTGTTTACAAAGTCTAGTATTATAGGATTGTCTATTTAAGCCATGAGAATCCTAAAGCTTGTAATCACTTTTCACGCACAGAATTTTGGAGCAGCTCAAGACGCAACGCAAGCATTACACAGCAAGGAAAGGACAAGAAGACTACTTGGAGCCATTGTACGAGATTAAGAAGTTCTTTGAAGTTACGTAACCAACTAAGAAGATCTTATCATCACGACGACCAGTATTTAGTATCAAGTTTTTGATATTCTAGTTTTCGTATATTACTTCATATTTTTGTATTGATTTTGAAAAAGATAAGTAATATAGTTTTCGAGTTTGTACACCAAAGTTCACAAGTATTTTACTTGTGAACTGAATTTAATTTGCTGTGTTCTTAATTTAGTTTCCGTTGCATAATTTTCGATTAACTCTGGTTGATGTTGTTAACCAGTGTTGGCTAACATTGATAACAACATCACAAACTAATACTTATTTTCGGAATCATAGACCTTCAAATTCAACAATTGGCATCTAGAGCAGGTTACTTAACCTTTTAAGTACTGATCCTTATTTTTAGGTGCTATGGATGCTCAAGGCAACCCAAGGCCTCCGATCCTCAATGGGGATAAATATTCCCTTTGGAAACAAAGGATGCGGTGGTACTTAAATAGCATTGACGAATGTGCATGGAGAACCGTTCTAATTGGATGGGAAAAGCCACGTGTCACTGACGGTGGGGGTGATACCATCGATAAGAAAGAGAAAGATTGGACTGCTGAAGAAATAGCTAATGCAAACTAGAATTCCAAATGCATCAACACCTTGTGTGGATATGTTGATGCAAGTTACTACAGAGTCATCAAGAATTGCCACTCAGCAAAGGATGCATGGGATGCACTCCAAAGGGTGTGTGAAGGGACCCAGAGCGTAAAGAGATCAAGTCTCAGAATGCTGATGTCCACCTTCGAGACAATGATAATGGACGAAAAGGAGTCCATCATGGACTACGCCATGAGACTCTCTGATGTTACAAGCGAGTGTAGAGAGCTTGGAGAATCAATAACTAACTCGCTTCTTATGGGAAAACTACTGAGATCTATCACAAAGAAATATAATATGAAGGTGGTTGCCATAGAAGAATCCAAAGATGTTGATGATATAGAGTTCAACACCTTACTTGGAAACCTCAAGCAATATGAGATGGAACACCTTGAATCCAACTCAAAAGACAAGAATGTTTCTCTTTCCTTTGATGCTAACTTTGACAATGATGAAGACGAAGAGGAATTTGACATGAATGGAATTTTAAAATAAATGGAGTCCACTACACTTGAGGAAGACAAACTGTCCTTCGTGACCCAACATTTCAATAATTTCCTAAAGAAAAAGAACAGCATGGGAGGATCAAACACAAAGACCAAACCACCGGTGTCTGCACCAAATTTCACTGGATGCGCTCTTTCCAGATATCAGTCCACATCATCAATAACCAATGCATCAAACTCCCCGAAACCGCCCAGTGAGGTACAGTGCCATGAATGTAATGGCTGGGGACACTACAAGAATAAGTGTGCTAACACTCTCAGGAAAAAGAGCATGGTTGCCACGGACTTCACTGAGGATGTCAATGATTCTGACTCACTTGAACATGTTCCATCCATGTTTACTAATATTGTATGGGACGATGACGTCCATGTTGGTAACCTCGCTTTAGGACTTTCTTCTTTTCTGTTAGCACGCATCCAGTCAACTAACATCTTATGCCTGAATGCAGAGACTGTTGATTATCTTGAAGAGTACGAGCAGTTGAGTGTTGAGCATAAGCAACTTTTTGTCAGTTGGGGAAAACAGGTACTCAAGGTCAAGGATCTCATGAAAGAGGTTGAGAAACTATCCAAGGAAAAGAGTGATCAAATTGACATTATTGTCCGATTGGAATCATCACTCACCAAGAAAGATGCTGAGCTATAAAAGGTAAAAACTGAGCTGAAGAGGGTTCGAGGAACCATCACGAATCTGAACAAGGGGAAGGTAAAGCTCGACGAAATCTTGGAGATGAGTTTCTCAAAAACCTCAAAGCATGGAATTGGATATAAACCGAATCAACCATCACATTCCTCAAGTCAATAAAAAAAAATAGCCCAAACGGCACAAGAAGAGGAGGAGAAAGTTCGTGTGCCATCATTGTGATGAGCCAGGTCACATTCGACCATTTTGCTGGAAGATTGTTGGCGAAAGAAGATACTTTCATAGAACAAAGGTGGTAGCTAAATCTCATGTTGGTTCCCATGTTACCAACATCAATACCAACACCAGATTCAAACAAGTGTGGGTCAAGAAAAATAACATCAAGTGCAATATGATCCATACCTCCCTGAAGTCCCACGTCCTGGTAGAAGGACTCACTGCAAATGTGATAAGTATAAGTCAACTAAGTGACGTAGGTTTTAGTGTTAAATTCAATCGTGAGAAGTGAGGAAGTCTATGAGGAGAATAGACCATGTATTCTCACCGGTCCAATGGACTTCAGATAACTGATACCAAAATCCAAAGTGATGCCTTTTGAAAACTATCTCAATTGAGTGATGCTGAGTTGTGGCCATCAAATTCTAGGGCATGTCAACATACAAGAATGATGGAGAAGTGTTGGCCAAGAAAGAAGTTGTGTCTGGACTTCCTAAGCTCAACACCAAGATCATCTCTGTGTGCAAGTAGAGCTGTCAAAATGGGTTGGCGGGGTGGGCCAGCCCATAACCCGTCATAACCCACTATTTGGCGGGGCGGGGCGGGCCAACCCAACATGATGGCGGGCCGAGAAAACCCCAACCCTAACCCACCCCACCTTGGGCCGCGGGTTGGGCGGGCTAGCCCGTTAATCTCCCCCCCCCCCCCCCCCTTTTTTTTTTTTTTGCATATTTAAATACATAATTGAATAAAATTTCTCTTATACTCTCTAAACATGAAAGTCCAGAATATTTTTTTTAAGAGATGTCAAAAAATTATAAAAGGAAACACAAAAAGAATAAATAAGATTTAATCTACTCATCCAAAATTTAAATTCATAAACCAACAGCCATAATGATTAGTTGCATAATAAGTTCTAATTAGTTTCCATCAAAAAAATCTATAACAAAATAACCTAACAAGTTCATAAAGCCAAAACAATCTTAAATTACTAACAAAATAGAAAAGAGAAAAAAATACATTAATTATGAGTCACTGCATCATCACCCAATCTATTATTTTCTCCATGCAACGGGCCAACCCACCCCCAGCCCGCCCCGCCCCGCAAAAGCCCGTGGCCCGAGTGGGCCAGCCCATGTAGGCCCGCCTCTTAACGGGCCATTGAGTTCTAAACCCATACCCCTACCTTATTATTGGCGGTGCGGGCTGACCCAACGGGTCAGACCCATCTTAACAGCTCTATGTGCAAGGCATGCCAGAAAGGAAAGGCTGGCCAGGGTGGCCACATCTAGTTCCGCAAAGTCTCACATCATCTTGCCTCGAACTTCTTCATATGGACCTTATGGGACCACTTGAAGTCGAAAGCCTAGATGGGAAGAGGTACATTTTAGTTATTGTAGAAGATTTTTCTCGTTTCACTTGAGTAGAGTTCTTAAAAGAAAAATGTGAAACTTTTGAAGCTTTCAAAAACCTTGCAAAGAGGCTGTGTGTAAGATTTGATGCAAAAGTGATAAGTGCATCTTCATGGGATATTCCCAAAATAGTCTTGCATATAGGTTGTTTAACATTAGAACTCGAAGCATGGTTTGAGTCTATTAATGTCAAGTTTGATGATCTCACGAGTGGAGTTAAACATACTGAGGATAATGATCTGATTTATGATCAAAATCCTCAGGATAATGTCACTCTTCCTGTAGATGATAGTGCAGGTACTGAAAACAGAAATGCAGGTCCTGAAACCAGAGAGTTGAGTGATGTTGGTACCATTGTTGGTACTTAGAACTCAACATCAGAACCAACATCAGTTCAAGATGGCGCAGAATCAGATTCTGGATCAGAAGATGAAGATCCAGCTGAACCCATTGACCTCCATCAAAGGGACATCCCATCCAGAATTCATAGAAATCATCCCGTGGGGCCAAATCATCGGAGATTTAGATGAAAGGAGTATAAGAAGGCGATAGATAAATTTCAAGGAAATGGTCAGGTACGTCTGTCTGTCCACTAATTGTTCTAAGATTCGTGAATCTTTGTACCATTCCAAAACAGAGCCAAGCGTGTGGAGGATGCACTAAAGGATGAGTTCTGGATAAAGGCAATGCAAGAAGAGCTGGACCAATTTGCCAAAAACGATGTCTGGGATTTAGTTCCTCGACCTAAAAACTCTCACGTAACTGGGATAAA
>BMAC01000437.1:656574-694972 GCA_014905375.1 Phtheirospermum japonicum | reverse complement strand
CCTGGAGCCTGGTATTTCGATATTGGATGCTCGAAGCATATGACTGGATAAGACGAACTACTTTCCAACATTGTCAGATTTTGAGGAGGAAAGGTAAAGTATGGTGGAGGTGCAAATGGCTAAATAGTTGGTCAAGGAACTCTCTATGTTCCCGGGGTTGTAACTCTGGAAAATGAAAGCCCGTGGCCCGAGTGGGCCAGCCCATGTAGGCCCGCCTCTTAACGGGCCATTGAGTTCTAAACCCATACCCCTACCTTATTATTGGCGGTGCGGGCTGACCCAACGGGTCAGACCCATCTTAACAGCTCTATGTGCAAGGCATGCCAGAAAGGAAAGCTGGCCAGGGTGCCACATCTAGTTCCGCAAAGTCTCACATCATCTTGCCTCGAACTTCTTCATATGGACCTTATGGGACCACTTGAAGTCGAAAGCCTAGATGGGAAGAGGTACATTTTAGTTATTGTAGAAGATTTTTCTCGTTTCACTTGAGTAGAGTTCTTAAAAGAAAAATGTGAAACTTTTGAAGCTTTCAAAAACCTTGCAAAGAGGCTGTGTGTAAGATTTGATGCAAAAGTGATAAGTGCATCTTCATGGGATATTCCCAAAATAGTCTTGCATATAGGTTGTTTAACATTAGAACTCGAAGCATGTTTGAGTCTATTAATGTCAAGTTTGATGATCTCACGAGTGGAGTTAAACATACTGAGGATAATGATCTGATTTATGATCAAAATCCTCAGGATAATGTCACTCTTCCTGTAGATGATAGTGCAGGTACTGAAAACAGAAATGCAGGTCCTGAAACCAGAGAGTTGAGTGATGTTGGTACCATTGTTGGTACTTAGAACTCAACATCAGAACCAACATCAGTTCAAGATGGCGCAGAATCAGATTCTGGATCAGAAGATGAAGATCCAGCTGAACCCATTGACCTCCATCAAAGGGACATCCCATCCAGAATTCATAGAAATCATCCCGTGGGCCAAATCATCGGAGATTTAGATGAAAGGAGTATAAGAAGGCGATAGATAAATTTCAAGGAAATGGTCAGGTACGTCTGTCTGTCCACTAATTGTTCTAAGATTCGTGAATCTTTGTACCATTCCAAAACAGAGCCAAGCGTGTGGAGGATGCACTAAAGGATGAGTTCTGGATAAAGGCAATGCAAGAAGAGCTGGACCAATTTGCCAAAAACGATGTCTGGGATTTAGTTCCTCGACCTAAAAACTCTCACGTAACTGGGATAAAGTGGATCTTTAAGAAATAAATTGATGAGGCAGGCAACATTGTGAGGAACAAAGCTCGTCTAGTTGCACAAGGGTATACATAAATTGAAGGAATTGACTTTGATGAAACATTTGCCCCTGTTGCCTGAATTGAGTCGGTAAGACTTTTACTTGTTGTTGTTTGTTATATAAAGATATCATTGCATCAAATGGACATAAAGAGTGCGTTTTTAAATTGTGTCTCAAGTGAAGAGGTATATGTTGAGCAACCGAAAGTATTTGTAGATCCCCAAAAACCTAACTTTGTTTTAAAACTGAAGAAAGCTTTATATGGTTTAAAACAAGCTCCTCGAGCTTGGTATGAAAGGTTGACTCAACATTTGCTCTATTTTAGCTTTAGACGAGGAGAAGTTGAAAAAACTTTGTTTCTCCTTAAATCCAATAAGCACATCTTAATCATCCAAATTTATGTAGATGATATTATTTTTGGATCCACTTACGAGCAGATGGTCAAGGAGTTCATCACTCGAATGTCGGACACATTTGAGATGAGCATGGAAGGTAATCTCTCGTACTTTATCGGTCTTCAAATCAAGCAGATTGATGATGGTATTTTCCTTTCTCAAACTAAATATGCTAAGAACTTAGTTAAGAAGTTTGGGTTAGAAGGTGAAACGCATAAGAAAACACCACTTGGAAAAACAGTGAAATTGTCGAGAGATGATGTTGGAAAGGGTGTTGATAACACCATGTATAGAAGCATGATAGGGAGTCTGTTGTATTTGAATGCAAGTAGACCTGATATTATGTATAGTGTGTGCTTGTGTGCTAGATATCAGTCTAATCCAAAGGAGTCAAACCTAAAAGCAGTTAAAAGAATTATTAGGTACATTGCTGGTAAAACAGAACTAGGTGCGTGGTATACAAAAGATACTAGTACTGAACTTGTAGGGTATACTGATTCGCACTGGGCTGGGAATGTGGTAGATAGAAAGAGTACTACAGGGGGCTATTTTTTCATGGGTAACAATCTAATCTCTTGGTATAGCAAAAAACAGAATTGTATTTCTCTTTCTACATCTGAAGCCGAGTACATTGCAGATGGGATTACGTGTACACAATTGTCGTGGATGAACCAGATGATAGAGGACTACTATCTGCACAGTAGTATTTTGACTGTGCTTTGTGATAATTCTAGCGCCATTGACATCTCGAAAAATCCATTCGAGCATTCTCGAATCAAACACATTGACATAAGGTACCACTTTATTCGAGACCTAGTTGAGAGGAAGATTGTTAGCCTTGAGCATATAGGAACAGACAATCAGCTTGCCGACATCTTCACGAAGGCATTAGATTTTGAGACCTTCTCTCGTTTGAGAAGAGATCTGGGTATGTGCATTGTCTGATCCAATGTTGGTTTGTGATGTTGTGACACGCCATATCAACATCAGTCACAACATCTGTATAATTTTTGCTTGCATTTTTATTTTTCTTTTCATACATAATCCAAATGCATTGAGTCTGGTTGAAAGTGAGATAAGGTCTAGTGTTGCAATAAATGTGATGACAAAAAGACTAACCTCTTCAATTAGGTGATTGTGGAGCTTACCCGCAGAAACTGGTTTTCTCCTAGGTCTAAAATCAAGAGGTGTTAACAGCAATTGCTGAAGATAAGCTATTTCTCTTCAAATCCCTAAAAGGATGAAGAAAATCTGGATACAAATTGATCCAATCTTTAAATTTCACCTTCTTGAGCGATTTTGATGTAGTCATTAACTTGGGTCAAGGGTTAAGTTTCCATTGACTTCGGCTGAGGCAATGTTGGTTCATAATGTTGTCAGTAATAAAAAGTAACACTGATCAAAGTCACTAAAATCATAATGTGTGTAATTTTAACCTTTTTAGGTCATGATTTTTAGGCATTCAATAGGACATTCATACTTCTAGAAGATGCCTACTTGCTGTGCGAACTGTTGCTTGTGTTTTTGTTTATCTTGAATTCTCTTAATTGTGTTTTGAATCTAGATAACTAAGTGTTTCGGTGGAGTTGTACTCGGACGGCTGGATAGGTAATAAAGAGTTTAATTTGGAGTGAGAATAATTTATATTGCACAACATAGATACTACTGGGCTGATGGTTCAATTAATCTAGCTATCTACTTCGGCTGATTTTGTTTTAAAAAAAATAAAGAAGAGATAATGGTATAGTGGGTTTGATAACGTATCCTTTTTTTAAGGGGAGGTGGTGTTGGTTTAGGAAGGAAATAAAATCTTGTTTTAGCCCCAAAATCCGCCAGTAGGTAAAATTAGGGCTTTTTCCTTTTATTTTCTTTTTCTTCTCTCTCCTTGGCAACGGTCGTTTTTTTAAAGCATAAAGTGTATGTGTGTGGCAAAGTGTTTTCTTTTCCCCCTGATTTGATTGATGAATTGTTTGGAACTGAGCCATATCGGGGTGATTCGACTGTGGACGATATGAATGAGGTTATATCCTTTTTGTCTGGAGGTTTGGTTCATGCTTGGTTTGAGCAATTGCCTAGTACTCGGCTGTCTTCTTTGTATTCTATTTTGCATAAATTCGCCATTTGCAATCTGGTTCCCTCCACGAACACCACTTGTGTTATGCGGCCTCATGCCCAATTTCTGTATAAGCTTGGGAGGGGAGTCAAATTTAGCTTCGGGCATCATGTGTTTGATATTGTCACAAAGTTCGCCACCACCAGGTCTGCCACATCGTTGTGCTTTCCTCCTTTGATCTTTAGCCTGCTTGAGAGCCAGGGTTTGGCGCTTTATACTAATGATGTTGTTACTGGGGAGGCTGATTGGTTTGCTCTAAGGGGCCAGCATATTACAGGTGCTAGTGTTATTGATCTTCCTTAATAGACACCTTTCCAGGCCGATGTTGCTAGTGGTGTTGGGACCGGCTTTCCAAATACTGGTCCCAGTTTCTGCTCAGGTTCTTCGGGCACATGTGGCTTGGATTGATACGCAAATGACCTAGTAGAAGGCGCTTCGTGGTTCGATCATGGAGGTCCTTTTGCCTTCTTGTCAAAAAGGGGGAGAAACTGTTAGCGACGCAACTAAGGCTGCTGATGCTGGTGATGCTGATGGGGATGTTATTGCTTACGAGGCCTTGGCGAGTCTCGCTTGAGAGAAACGAAGGACGAGGATCCGCTCTTGCAATAAGGCCTTGAAGAAGACGAAGAAACTGCAGAAGAAGAAGCGAAAGGATATGGGTGAAGGGACTTCGACATCCCCTCGTCTTTCGAAGAGGGTCCGAAGTCAATAAGTTCCTTTTATTCTGTTTTGTTTTGATAAGTGGTAAATTGATCATTGTTTGATCAATGTTGGTTTGTAATGTTGGGTTGATGGCTTAATAACATTGGGTGTTTTATTTAGGGGGAGTTTACTAACTTAGGGGGAGTTAGTTTTTTTGTTTGAACTTGTTTTTGAGTCTTAGTATTTTGTCCAGAAAGGCAAAAGGGGGAGATTGTTGAAGAATTTATTCTTGGCAATAATTCCTATTTTATTATTTGCCTTTCTTGGGAACAAAATAAGTTAGGAAACTAGATTTAGGAGTTTATTTATTTCTTAGTTTATGTACAAGACTTTATTTAGTTTCCTAGATTATGTTTGAGATTTGTTTTACTTGTTTACCAAGTTTAGGATTCTAGAATTATCTATTTAAGACAAGAGAATCCTAAAGCTTGTAATCACTTTTCACGCACAGAATTTTGGAGCAGCTCAAGACGCAACGCAAGCAACGCAGATCAAGGAAAGTACGTGAAGACTACTTGGAGCCATTGTACGAGATTAAGAAGTTCTTCGAAGTTGTGTAACCAACTAAGAAGATCTTATCATCACGGCGACAAGTATTTAGTATCATGTTTTTTATATTCTAGGTTTTGTATATTACTTCATATTTTTTTATTGATCGTGAACAAGATAAGTAAGATAGTTTTCGGGTTTGTACTCCCAAGCTCACAAGTATTTTACTTGTGAACTAAATTTAATTTGCTGTGTTCTTAATTTAATTTCCACTGCATAATTATCGATTAACTCTGGTTGATGTTGTTAACCAGTGTTGGCTAAAAGTGATAACAACATCACAAACTGATACTTAATTTTCAAACCATAGACCTTCAAATTCAACAAATCTGAAGCTTTTAAATTATTATATTGTTCGACATCGCATTCATTTTGGCAAGAAAGAGATCATCCTTAGATTTGTCTAGGGCTTCTTTACCTCAGGCTAATAGAGCAATCTTCATGTCCAGTTGCTCTTGGGTCTCTACTAAACTTTTTTCTAGATCGGCCACATGAATAGGAGTATTGTCCTCTCCGTTTTCATAACTACATTGGCAAGGGTAACAACTGAAGTGAACAACTGACATTGAGAAGAAAATGGTATGTTGTGAAATTCTATCCATATGGATTCATAATGATGTCAATTCTATGTAAGTGTTTTTTGTTACCTTTTCAATATTGCATATCATGAAGTGAGTTAGCCTTTTCTTCGAGTATTCCGGAGCTATTTGTTAACCAGTGTCTAGAAGAAGGGCAAAGAGCATGGGGAGTAATCTCATTATCTCATTAATATCCATCAAGGTTGAGCCCTGGATGGATTACTAATACCCTTAGTTGTATGAACTTTCTTGCTTTTCTATGTTCGAGGTGGGCTATTCGTGGGACGTCTCTTGAGCTTGATTTCACTACTGAAACACTTTATTGACACTATACCATCGTGGTTTTAGAAGAATGTGAGGGGGAATATATTTAACATATTTTTTGACCTTATTCACTTTTGCTCCCTTAGCAGCATTGGCCTTTTTCTTTGAAGTAGGCATCTCGAAAGGGGTGGAGTGCTGCATATTGAAAAGTTGTTTTGTGAAACTAAGATGACAATCATTAGTACATAAGTGAAGAGAAATTAGTTCGTGCATGCATGTTTGGAGTCATTTATAAAGGCCGTGTATAAGTGATATGACTTCTTTACTTATCCTGAACTTGGATAACGGTTATGGCGAGTTAGTTAATGATATGATCTATAAAGAACACTCATTCCATTTGGTTATTTGAGCATACTAGGAGTTTGGCATGATTGATTGTGGGCTATCCGATCTTGGAGGGCTAGTCAATCTATCAGCTCGGAGGGAAAAAGCAACGTTCACATGGAGCGAATGTAGAAGAAACTTATCTTCTAACATTTCAAGTTTGAAGGAAGGTTGACCAGGAACTGGGCTATTTGATGAAAGGTCAAGTAAAAAGAGGTGTTCTAAGAACCTTTCAGCCCAAAATAGTAGGAGGAAAACTCTACTCCATAATATCTGCATAGTACAAGTCGAATATAGTTAGGAGGAATCTAGTTGAGAGGTAAGTGATATTTGTTGATGATGGCGATGAGCAATGAGTAGAATAGTAGGCAAAGGCAGGTATGGATTTAATCCTCATGTAAGGCGAGTCCTCCTTCAAAAGGGTTGTTTTTGGTATCTGAAGGTCTAGGTCAAAAGATATAACTACAACAAAAGTACAGTGTAGATGTAGGATACGCCGAGAAAGGTCATATTCTGCAAGCATCAAATGATATAAGATTAACGAGTAATATAATTTTGATAATTAGTTTTATTTATAAAATTCAAAGAATAACTGTTTTTGTTCGATCAAGAATTAAAAGCTAAAATACTAAAAAAGTATAATAACATAACTAAAAGCTCAAGAAATTAATCAATCTCAAAAAAAATATCAAATGAATACAATCAACACATAGAAGAATAGATTCTAGGGGTTCGATTCGATGAGTTATTTAATGAGATTTTGTTCCAATTATTCAAGTATTACTTTTCAATTCATTATAAGATAATCACACAAATAGATTAATTCTCCTATTGAAGTGATTAAACCATTGTTCATAAGAACAAAAAGAATAATTCTATTGAAATCACACTTATAACTTCAAAGGTTTAAAGATTTCTTCACTTCACGTTTAATCTTAAATCTCTCAATATTATTGATTAACTTGTCTTGATTTCAAAATTTTAATAATAAATATAATCTCTTGATTTGATTTATTACAACTTGAAAATCTTAAAAGACAACCAACCAATTACGATATAACTTCAACAATTTAAGAATACAAAAATAATGCAAAGATCACACTCGATTAATTAAGATTCAATAACATAAAAAACTCACCATTTCTAGTCCGAGAATATTAGCGAATTAGCTAGACATAATCAATTCAGTATTAAAACATGGCAGGAGTAATTCTTAATCAGAATATGAACTCAAAACATAAGATTAAACCCAAGAGTCCTATATTGATCTCTTATTCTTTGTGTTCTTCATCCATGCTTAGCTTAATTCTCCGTTTTGCTTCACTTGGCATTTTTGGTGTTCTCCAGTTGTCATGTGTTCAAGGTAGGTGATCTCCACTTCTCTTTACATTCATAGCCAAAAAGGAAGACAAAAACTTATAATCAAGGTAAATCATAATGCTCTGGGATGCTTCATTGAAAACATCACGGTCGCAGCCTAAATCGCGTCCCTTGGCCATGAAATTGGGTCTCTGCTCTAGGGTGTGTCGTGATCGAGACACAAACAATAACACATATACTAGATACTTTTGGATTTTCATGGTCAATGTTGTGGCCAAGACGCTGACCGCGACGTTGTGTGTTGACCGCTACATTTGAATTCTTCACGGGACAACTCCATTTTCGAGCCCATTGGACTCCAAGTCTCCTAATTTCGACCTAATAATTATTTTTCAACCTCTCACACTCGTTTATGATCGATGCATTCTAATGATGCCACTTTTTCCATTAAAATCCTATAATACGTGCAATCACGTAACAACTTCCAAATAATATAAAATATACATCAAACCATGTTTTTAATGCCAAAACAATGATTAAATCATCCCATAATAAGGCTTAAAATCCATGCAAAAACCGTTTATCAACTTCCCAAACTTAATTGATTGTTTTTACTCAAAGAAACAAAATAAAAATGAAACTATAGCATCAATATGGTGAAATGGTGATTACTTATTTACTTCATAAGTACTATTTTTTTTTTTAAAATCAACACAATCTAAAGAACTTCAATCAATATGCCCCTTTTACCTTTTACCTAATGCTCCGAGTCAATGATCCTCACAAAATAAGTGTTTTTCTCATCAAATAAGTTTTTAAATGGGATGTGTATATACTTAAATCATACCAATACATGCATTCTAACATAAACTTGCAAATCATTTATATCTTCTCTACTCGGTGTGTGCGCAAGACAAGAATCAGAAAGGTCTTTATTTTGTTTGTAATGTAGGTTCGTTGGAAAGGTATGGAGCATTTGGATAAAACACTACTACAAAAACTAGATACAACGGCGCCTCATCTAGTGCGATTCCTGAAAACCACCGTTAAGTATGTTTTTACGGTGGTTTTCCAGAAAGCTGATGTTAAACCCGTCATTTAACAGCGGTTCTCTTAAAATCGCCATAGAATCCTACATTTTATGGCGGTTGTCTTAGAACCGCCATTAAAATCGAACTAATTAACGGCGGTTCTTAAGGAACCGCTGTGAATTAACAAGTAATCATGGCGGTTACTTAAGAACCGCCGTTAATTAGTTCATACGATAATTAGTTCGCTGTATTTAACGTCAGTTCCATTAGAACGGCCGTGAATGAGATGATATTTCACGGCAGTTCTATTAGAACCGCCGTAGAATCCACAGTCTGCCATGTCACCGATGTCTTGCTCAAGGAACTTGTTTCAACCGTTGATCTATGTCTCATCTGACGATCTACATTCGCCTCATCATCTATCCGTGTACCCACCTTCATGCCTTCATCTTCATCATACCCTCACTCATCTTCATCTTCATCTTCATCTTGGACGTCGCCGAAACCTGCTGCCATTGGATGTCGCCGGCCGGAGATCGCCAGCTGCCATTAGACATCACTGGAGATTGTGAAGGGCCGTGGATGTCGTCGGAACCTGCTGGACGAAGAAGATACCGGAGATTTTGAAGGGCCATTGGACGTCGTCGGAACCTGCAGTTTTCAAATCGGGTAATATTAGAAGATGTTTCCCAAGTGGCATAAGTGATCCCAAGTGGCAAGTTATTTGTTGATGGATAAAACCACCCTAGGTAATTCCAGATTAGTTTATATGTTTCCCATAAATGTTGGTTCTATTGGAATCAGTGAGGCACTTCGTTCCTCTCGGTTCACACGGTTTACTGACGATGAACGACCTTATTGTGCATTCATGGATGAACATACTGATGCCATGTTTGTTGTTCTTAAAATTGAAGATGAAATCAACTACAAATGATTGGGGATGTTTAGGTGCAAAAATCACAAGAATCTGAATGAAATTTTGTTGTGGTATTCAAGAAAAAAGAAGAGAAATAAAAACTGAGAATAATTTTTTTATAGAGCTGGTTGTTAGTCGATTCAAAATTTGCATTGTGACCGCGAACTTAACTCTTAGAAATATTCCTCTATTTTGGGATGTGTTGTGGTTGCTACACAAACTGCGAAGGGGATGTTGTCGTGATATAGTGTTATCATTTCAATACAAATCATGACAGTTGGCCATGAAAATGGTCCTCTATTTTGGGATGTGTCGTGCCCCAACATAAACCACAACACATCTATTTTTTAATGATTAGGTTACCTCCCAACTAGCCCTTAATATTACGTCTTTAGCTAGACACCTAATTAGTTCATGGAATTTCCAAAGTGATCGCAAATGTTGCTTTTCTTTGCTTCGTGTAATACATTTTGATTCTTTGACCATTCACGATAAACGTATTTCCATACGATTATATCAACTGAGTAGATCCATTGTATAACTTCATCTTAATCTAAAAAGAACGGACCATCTAGACTTCAACATGCCCGGAAACAGCTTGAGGTAAGAATTGAACAAAAGTATGCTATCTCCTACCTCAATTCTTTACTTCAAAATTCACTTATCGTGAAATCATTTGGTTTAGTCCTTGTACAAGCAGAAACTCATTGTAAGCTTCTATATGATACTCATCTAGCTCATTTAGTTGAAGTTTTCTCTCTACTACATCTACTACAGCCATCTTGAAACCAAAATTCAACTTCTTGATGGACCAAAATGCTTTATACTCCAATTTGGCTGGTAAATGACACGACTTTCCAAAAATTAATCTATACGGTGACATTACCAATGGTGTCTTGTATGTCATTCTATATTCCCATAAGGCGTCATCTAAATACAACGACCAATCTTTTTGATTGATGTACATTTTTTCAGGAATTTGCTTGATCTTCATATTAGCCAACTTTGCTTGGCCATTTGCTTGTCGGTGTTATGCTATAATCACTCGATACTTTACTTAATACTTTTCTAATGTTACCTCCAACAATTTCTTTAATAATTGGGTCCCCCCATAACTAATCAGAGCTTTCGGGACTTTGAAATGAGTTATGATGTTCTTTCGAAAAAACCCTAAACCCAATTTGACATTGCATGTCTTAGTTGGAATAGCTTCTACCCATCGCGAAACTTAGTCCACCGCTAATAAGATGTACTTGTAATCGTATGATTTTGGAAATGGTCCCATGAAATTGATCCCCTAAAGGTCAAAGAGCTCAACTGGACATCCAATGCTTCTTCGATATGTTCCCCATTCTTTGAAACATGTCACAATGAAGAACAAACTCATAACAATATTTATAAATTGTAGTCCAATAAGAACCACATTGTATATTTTCTCGGCGGTTCAATTTTTTGCAAAATGGCTTTCAATCGGTAATTAATGATGTTGGCTCATGAAGTCCTCCCATTCTTCTTGTGGAACACGTCTTTGTGTCACTCCATCACTACAAAGTCTAAACAAAAATTGTTCATCCTACATAAATTATTTTACATCATGATAAAAACCTTTTCTTTTGATATAAGATAAATTGTGGAAGGAGCACTAGCAACAAAGTAGTTAATAAAATTGGCGTACTAAGCGATTCTAGACTTAACATCTAAAATATCTTTATCGGAAAAGTTTTCATTAAACGGTACGACTTGATTTTCACCTTCTACTGGATTCTCTAATCAAGATAGGTGATCCACCACTATGTTCTTGCATCCTCTTCGATCTCCACCTCAAAATCTTAGATCAAAAGAGTCCATCGAATTAGTCTTGGTTTTGCCTCTTTATTCTCAAATAGGTGTCAAATTGCTGCTTGATCTGTATACATAATTATTTTCATTCCTATCAAGTATGACCAAAATCTTCCAAAAGCATACACCACTACCAACATCTCTCTTTTGGTTGTGGTGTAGTTATACTAAGTGGTGTCAAGAGTTCTACTCTCATAAAAATAACATTAAATAATTTGTCTTTTTTTTGGACTAGCACTACACCAACCACTATAACACTCGTGCCACATAAACTCAAATAGTTGTGACTAATCGGGTGCTACTAGGACTGGAGTACTAACCAATGACTTCTTTATCGTGTCAAATACATGTGTACACTTTTCATAAAAATTAAAACCAGTATATTTCTCAAATAAATGACATAGAGGTTTAGTAATTTTGAGGAATCATGAATAAACCTCCTGCAACACCCAAATCCTTAAGGACTTATTATTTCTGGGAGGCATAAGTTTCTGGCTACCCAATATATTAGATGAATCAACTTTTTAACCTGTAGAAGATACACGATGACCAAGAAATACCATCATGTACCATAAAATTACATTTTTCCCAACCGAGGGCAAAATTAGTCTCCTCGTATCTCTAGAACACCAAAGTTATATTTTTCAAGCAATAATCAAAAGATGAACCAAAGACAAAAACAGAATCCATAAAACATCCATAATACTCAATTAAGCCATGAAAAATAGATATCATACATCTTTTAAAAGTGATCGAGGCATTTTACATAACTCAAATGGCATGCGACGAAAAGCAAAAGGACCATAAGGACATGTAAAATTAGTCTTTTCCAAACTTCGGGTGCAATTATAATTTGATTGTAGCCCGAGTAAACATCAATAATTCAATAATACTCATAACCATCCAACTTATTAGGAATTTAATCAATAAAGGGGAGGGGAAAATGATCTTTTCGAGTTTCTACTTTCAATTTATGATAATCAATACAAATGCTCCAACCAGTGACAACCCTAATAGCTATGAACTTATCTTTAACCAAAATTATTCCTCCATATTTAGGCACAACTTGAGTTTGTCTTACCCACTCACTATCAGAAATAGCAAAAATAATTCTCGCATCTAATAAGGACTTCTTTTCTTACTACCTCTTGCATAATTGGATCAAGTCGCCTTTGATTTTACACTCATGGCTTAGAAACATCTTCTAACAAGATTTTATGCAAGAAAATAGATTGGCTAAAACCTTTCAAATCTTAAATTGACCATCCAATAGTCTATTTATATTTTCTCAAAACTCTCAACATTCTATCAAGTTTGGGATTATAAAGATAAGCCGAAATGATTACCGGATATTCATCGTTCTCACCAAGAAATGCATATTTCAAAATTTTTGGTAGTGGTTTCAATTCTAATGTGGGATATTACTTCTCCTTAGCCTTTGGCTCTAGTTCCTTCTTAGATTCCTCTTGTCTTAGGTCCCTAAATTCTGATTCTTTCCTCGCGATCTCCTATAAAGCATCCAAAACACTCACATAGTTAATATCATCATCATTATCAAAATCAACATGAAAGCAAGAAAAGAGAGATTAGTGCAAACATAATTCCAAAGAATCTTGAGTACAAGACATAATCAAGCTATTATTAACACAAGTGTCAACAATTTCTATCACTTTATATTCTTCAACTCTTATAACATCACCTCATCATGAAACATTATAACACAATATATATTAAAAAAATATATGCTCATCATTGACTATCAATGTGAGTTCTCCCTTTTGTACGTTAATAAGTGCATTGTCCGTAGCCAAGAATGAAGGCCCAAGTATCAATAGCACATCCTTGTCTTCCTCTATTTCCAAGACCGCATAATCTATCAAGAAAAAGAAATTGTTCACTTTCACGAGCACATCTTTGAATATACCATGCAGATATATCAAAGATCTATTTGCCATTAGGAGTGTGATAGTCGCCAGTTTGATGGTTCCAATATCTAATTTCTTGAAGATCAATAACAACATCAAATTTAGGCTTGATCACAAGAACATAATGCTCTCTTAGACAAGGTTCCTCCAATTATGCAAGCAATCATAAAGCTACTCGATTCCTTGTGTTTTGATAGGATTTTCATAAACTCTGAGTTTTCTCTTATTAGCGATCACATCTTTAAAAAACTTTTCATAATTAGGCATCTATTGCAAAGCACCAACAAAATAAAATTGATATGAATTATTCTAAAAATATCAAAAAAAAGATCCAAATCGACCATCTATTTTTTCTTTTGTGATCCTTGTTAAAGAAAAAACAGTAGAAGGAGTAAGGTAAATAGGAGTGGGTTTTGGCTTCTCAGCCCCTTTTTTGCTCTCTAATTTCTACGCTTCCTCATCAGCTTGATCCTCAGACGAATGGCCTTGCACTTGAGCTATATTTGCCTCGATTATATCAAGTATAGCCTCGTGCTTTTCTCAAGCTGGGAATTTATTTCACCCATGTGAGAGGTGAACATTTCTTCCATGCTCAATTTCATCACTCGTTAATCACTTCATTTGTAACCAAAACTCTCGGTGGTGGTCAAGTGAATTGTTTGGATTACCATACAAGAAATTCGGTTGATTTCTTATATCCAATTTGTACTGATTTCCTTGTTTATTGTTTGGTAGTTGTTGAAATTTCTCTGACACAAAAAATTCACATCTTCGACTGAATTATTCATGGAAACTTCACTTATTTAGCCCTCTGGAATCTTTGATCTTGGTGTCATCATCATATTAAACTTACTATCATGTCTGTGATTTGTTGTGTTAGGGTAGTCAGCACCTTTCATTCAACATTACTATTTTTTTCAAAATAGAATGTTATATTGTCCATTGGTAATTATTTACTGCCATTTCCATCCATATGTTCATCACGTCGACTATACTCCTTGACAATAATGAGCCTCCTGATGACGCATCCACAATTGTCTTTATTTTCCCACTCAACCCATTATAAAAATAGCAAACTTGTTGATCGTTGGGAAAACCATGTTGAGGTCACTTTCTCAAAAGCTCTACAAACCTCTCCCAAGATTTGTGAAAATGTTCACCATCTAATTGGCAAAGTTAGGTAATCTTGCTCTTTAGATTCAATATTTGAATCCGATGAAAGTACTTTATGAAGAATTTTTTACACATTTTAACCCATATATTGAAAATTTTGAATCTCAAGGTATTTTACCAGAACTTTACCTTATCCCTCAAAGAGAAAGGGAAAAGACAAAGTTTATTGCATTGTTCGGAACACTATTCATCTTGGTTGTTCTTTAAATTTCAAAGACCTCCGCTTAATGTTTATTAGGATCCTCACTAACACCACCAACAAAATGTTTTTATTAAGACATAGAAATCAATCCCATCTTCAACTCAAAATTCTTTGCTTGTATTGTTGGACCATTTGCTCCTCCATATATTCAATTGGCTTCAGGTTGAAACATTTCTAGAATGTCGTCTAATTTTGTGTGGGGGTTGTTTTGTTGAACTTTCTACTGCAATTGTCAAATAAGATGTTGGGGTTGAGTGATTTGGTTGTTCAAATCAACTTGTACTCTAGCCATTGTTGCTATAGCCCTCGTCGACTTATTCTTGAGACAAGTTGCTTTGATCTCAGGATCAATTTGTTTAATAAGTAAACATTTAGAACTGGTTCACAGAAACTAATTGAAAACCAAATCAATTCATAAGAATACTCTCAATAATAAAAAGGTCTAAATTAAAACTAATTCATCTATTATATTATCACTAATTCTAATTCAATTTACTCCCAAAAACTGCGCTAAAAACTTGTTCGCTATTTGATTTGTAGATATTTGTGTGTGTTTTTCATGTGTTTATGCATTTTGTTTTGCGTGTTATAACGGGTTTTAGGTCATTTTTCTTTTCGTTTTTCTTCTTTTTAGTATTTTTGTAGGTCGTTTCATTTTGTCGCGTTTAACACCTTTTCTCTCTCGTTTTGTAAGTTTCCATTCTAATTACGCTTAATTCTCTTTTTCAGTTTCAAAACAACAAAAACTAGAGGAGGAACGAAAAGCTGTCATCGATCGATGCATCATCAATGCCGACCATCAATACAGCACCAACGCCGACGTCGAAGGCAACTGTCGACCGACGTGCCAGGAATTTCCAGCATCCATCAATCGACGCCGCACGTTGATGAGTTATCAATGGGAACCACTAGTGGAGTCGATGCCCTTGGTTTATCAACACGCCGAGAGCCACACGCCACCAACAAACGACGCCCGGCGTCGCCGGTGGTCGACGCTAGAGACATTGTCGATTGACGCCATTCGACGGTGGATCGACAGTCATAATTTTCGTGCGAGTTTACCACGACGCCCTCCTCATTCGACACTTTATAAGTTTATGTCCCTTTTCAGCTGGACATCAGACCCGACCAGACACTGGAGTTACCATTTTGGAACACTAATATCCATCTTTTAAAATTTTTTAATCTTCCTCTCTTTTTCGTTCATTTTAACTTTGGAATTTTGTATTTTACAATTCCCAAATTTACACGATCCGATGTTTGGATCCCAGAACTAAACGGGAGTAGTTTGTTCATTTGCTCTTTCTGCAACTCATTTTTTTAACACGTTTGGGTAAATCTTAGTTTTGATTCTTGATCTCGTTTTATGAATTTCGAATTGTTAAATTTCGTTATATAATTTGTGTTAATTGTGGGTCTTGTTGAATTTGATGATTGATATTGTTCTTATTTGTCTTATTGTTCATGAATCTATCTGATGAATTTTTCGTTGATCGTTCATGCATTCGTACTTATGTGATAGCCATTTTTGGATATGAGTCCACTTTATGCTTATTATCATTCTCGTTATTTGATCGAACAGGTTTAGTGATTGTTTAAGTTTCATTGTTTATTATTTTCGTTTATGATTTTCATGTTTAAAATTCAGTTGAACCTTTTAATTACTTAATTAATTTGAAAGTTAATTTGATCCTTGAGATTTAATGTTTTAAACATAACAAACAACCAATTGATTTGATCGAGTGTTCAGTTAATATTTGTGTTTAAACGAACATTTTTCAATTCCGATTGTCATTCCTCAACTTGAGGTAACATTCCACTTACAACTACTCTGTTGTCTTGCGGACAAGCTTTTTGTTATTTTTTTATAAAAAGTAAGTGTTTAAAAATTTCAATTCAAATTTTAGCGCCATTGTCGGGGAATGCCAAAAGTTTTCAAAATTTTTTGTTTGTATGTGATTAGTAAGTTTAGTTTAATTTTTGTTTCTTCTGTCTCGACTTGTTTGATCATATGTTGAGTATATGCAAGGACGTAGGTTATTTGATGGAGAGCTCGTCCTATTCATTTACAACATTCATCGGGTCAATAGAACGAGAGCCGCACGCAGTGGAGTTGGGGGAGAGAATTCTCAAGAAGATCCAATAGACTAGTCCTCGATGGATCCTCCTGAGATATACCTAAACTCACTGGAGGATCAAAATGAACATAATGGCGGACCGAATCTGTACGTGAGTCTGAATGTGAACCACAATCCACCCGAGGCACGAGCGCCTTACGCCAACAACAATCAAGGCCCATATGATACCCCACCATACAATCAAGGGCATTATGATGTTACACCATACAACTAAGGCCCTTACAACCAACAAGCATACAATCAAGGCCCACGACCAAACCAACCACCGCACTAAAATGTCCCACATCTCCAGAATGAACCGCAACAATATTACAATCAACCACCGTACAATCAACAACAACAACTGCCATACTATCATCAACAGCACCAAACTTACTACCAATAATCTCGAGGCCTGTATATGCCACCTAACGGGACTTGCCATCAACAAGAGCCTCATCCGACCCGAATTTGAGAATTTGCTCGACTTCTCATCGGCCCGTCTACATCATGCATCTTCTTGAGCTCCACGTCCCGAGACTATGAGATCAAGCCAACTCACTTCAACTTATTTACCTCCTTCTATGGGCTCCCAAACGATGACCCGCTCAACTTCATTCAGGAATTTTACTCCATCATTCAAATGTTTCCGCTCCAAGGACTTCATGAAGACCAATTGAAAATGCGGTGTTTCCCATACACCTTGAAGGATCGAGCGAAAACCTGGCTCATGTCGTTGGAGCCCGATTCTCTTACGAATTGGGTATGGTTTAAGACCATTTTATGGGGAAGTACTATTCAAACCAAACGACGGCTCATCTCCGAGTGAAGATAGCCTTGTTCAATCAAGAGGATGGGGAAACATTCCACGAGGCTCAGGAATATTTCAAAGGACTCCTGATGTAGTGACCACATCATCACTACCCGCCCGAAATCGTCAACCAATTCTTTTATGATGGGTTCATCCTTACACTTCAAAACATGGTTGATATTGCTACTGGGTGGGGGGGGTGGGGGGGTGGGGGGACATCGGATCACAGACAGCCCAAGAAGTTTACGATATCTGCGAGACGATAAGTTATAATTCCCAACAGAAGAGCTCGCGATCAAAGAAAGTGTCTGTTCATGAAGTAGAGGTGTCGCGTGCATCTCATGACAAAACGAAAAGGATTTTCGAGTTGACGAGGAAAGTGGCATCATTGCAAACTCAAAACACTCTTCTCTATCAAAACGTGCCCCAATCGCCGATGTCGACCAAAACCTGCGGGATATGTGGATTGTACGGACACGGAGCGAATCTTTTCGAATTGACCGAATAATCGAAGAGGAAGATCAAGTCGTTCGAGGATACCAAACAAATCAAGTCGGGCAAGGGTTCGAAAATCTTTACCCGTGGAATAATGACCCGTATTCACAAACTTACAATCGATGCTGGAGGAATCACCCAAATTTCTCTTTTTCGAAAAATCAAAATGGAGGGAACCAAGTGTCCAACTAGAGGTAACAAGGCAATTTTGCCCCCAACACCCATATCAGCAATAAAGGGGGAAAGTTCATTCCAAACGAGGCCACCTTACCAACCGACATTGTAACGCCAATCATCTTTCCAACCACCTCCACCGACTCAAATGCCCGATCCATCAATGCTCTAAGAGACATTGAGTACATTTATGCAATTAATGCAACACACCGAGAAACAGATGGATAGTCTTGAGATGACCATTGGCCAACTTGCCGCACAAATCGGGAAGAAAAAATTGAGAAAGTTGTCGAGTCAACCATCACAAGAACAAGCCATCTCCATGCCTAGGAGGCGAGTCCTGTACAATAACGTTGCCTCAACTGAAGAAAGTATGGCGCAGCCACCCATTCAAAATGATGGCGTGGAGACAAACACTACCCCGTCGTCAAAAAATGTTGAAAAGGAGGTCGAAAGGGGCTTCGGAACCCCTTGATCATTATTCTTAAAAAGTTTTAAGGAGCCATCAGGTGGAGCTTGGGGGCATTAAGGGGATAAGTCCAGCCACGTGCATGCATCGTATAGTGTTGGAGGAGGGTACGAAGCCGGTTCGAGACGGTCACCCAAACTTGATGGAGGTGGTGAAGAAAGAGATTTTTAAATTGATCGATGAGGGAATTATCTTCCGGGTGACCGATAGAAAATGGGTGATCCCCGTTCATGTGGTTCCGAAGAAAGGTGGATCACGATTATAGAAAACAACAAGGGAGATATCGTGTCGACGAGGTTGACCACAAGGTGGAGCATGTTCATCGACTACAGGAAACTTAATGCTGCCACGAGGAAAGATCATTTCCGACTCTTCATTGATCAGCTACTTGACAAGTTGGTCGGGCATCAAGTATTATTCTTTCCTTGACGGCTTATCCGGGTACTACCAAGTTGCCATAGCCCCGGAAGATCAGAAGAAAATGACGTTCACTTGCCCATTCGGGACATTCATGATTAGCATGCATTTGTCTTGATCTTTATTGATATTTAGGTAGTATTTTAGTTAGGTCTGTGATTAATTTTTGTATAGGTTGGATAGATTGAGTATATTTTCATATTTATGTTTCTCCGGCTTATTTTAACGTGTTTTAATCATAATTGTTGCAATTGGGTGATTATTCTTTATTTTTTCCTCATACATCTAAGTAGTTGAGGAAGCTCAGGACTTAAAATATGAAACTTGGAAACCGTTGCGAGAATCAAGAGATGAGAACGAGCGAATCGGCAAAAAAGTAGCACAGGAAACCGTCGATCGACGCCAGCGTCGATGCACCGTCGACGCCTATGAGCTACCAGGATAAATCGACCACTTTATCAATGTCCCTTCGATGAAATATCTGTTGTAATCATCGACACCCCGTCGATCAACGTACTTGGCCGATGAACTCTCTATTATCATGGTCGATCCACCCGTCGATCGACGCCCATCGACGCCGACTCTGAAACGCTATTTTTGGAAGGAAATTCTTGTTCTGATTTTCGGGAACTTATATATATCCTTCCATACATCAACAAAAATAGGCTTTTAGACACTCCTAGGGTTCCAAGGCACATAAAGAGACAAATTCCTTCCTCCATCACATAGATTCAAGATCAAGATTGAAGATTAAAGATCACAAGTTCTTAAGCTCCATTATTTCGTTTTGTGATTTGATCTTCACTTGAGATCACCTTCCTTTCTACGGAATAGCTGTAGATTTAATGCTTTTTCTATTAATAATAAGTACTCTAAACTTTTTAATTGCTTTCTAGATTAGTTGTTAGTTAATTCTATATTTTTGATAATTTTTTCTTTCTTTCCGGATGTTGAACTTTGGATTTAGTTGATAATATAGTCCATAATCTTTTCCCTTTCAATTTCATTTCGTTATTTATTCTTAGTGATTATAGTAGTAATTTAGTTATTTCAATTGCTCTTCTATTTCTAAAACCCTAGTTCATAGTTCTTAGTATTTTTAGCTTTTTAAGCCTATTTTCTTATTTAGTATAGATTAATTAGTTATCAATAATTGTTCTTACTTTTCAATTCGTAGTTTATTAAATCAAAAACCACATTATACTTGTTCTTGTGTGATATTGTGACTAAATGAACATCTAAAATTCCGACTGTCATTTCCTCTAGAGATTCGACTCGAGTCATTTTACCAACCTACAAGTGACCTCATACTCAACCGAGTAAACTTTTAATCTTGACAAACTTATTTTCAAAAGTAAGTACAGAAAGTTTGATTCAATTCACCTTCTGAAGGATGTCATTTGGCCTATGCAATGGACCGACAACTTTTCAACGTTGCATGTTGTCTATTTTCACAGATATGAGCGACGAATTCCTCGAGATCTTCATGGATGACTTTACGGTATTTGACTTATCATTCACCTCTAGTTTTAATAACTTATGAAAAGTGTTTGAATGTTGTGTTGATATTAATTTGAATCTTAGTTGGGAGAAAAGTCATTTTATGGTTAAGAGAGGTATCATTCTTGGTCATGTCGTGACTTGTAGGGGTTTAGAGGTTTATAAAGCTAAAATGGATGTCATTGAGATTCTACCCCCTCTAACAAATGTTAAGGGAATTAGAAGTCTCTTAGGACACATGGGGTTTTATAGGCAATTTATAAAAGAATATTACAAAATTAGTCGCCCGTTGTGTCAATTGCTTGGTATTGATGTGCCTATTATTTTAGACGATTCATGTTTAAAAGCATTCAATTTGCTTAAGGAAAAGTTGACCACGACATGGCCCCTCCCTTTTGAAATTATATGTGATGCATCGAATAATGCGGTGGGGGCCGTTTTGGGTCAACGAGTGGATAGTCTTCTCCGTATGATTTATTATTCGAGTCTTATGTTGAATGAGGCTCAGAGAAACTATACCACCACTGAAAAAAAAGCTTTTATCCTTGGTGTTTTGACTGGAAGAATCTTGGTCGTATATCATTGGGTCCAGAGTCATTATCCAAAGCTATCACGCGGCTCTCCGTCAGCTTTTTAATAAAATTCAAAGAAAGTCGCGTTTGATCCGATGGATACTCTTGCTTCGGGAATTCGATGTCGAAATTAAAGATATGAAAGGCTGTGAGAATGTGGTGGTGGATCATTTGTCCCGTTTGAGTGTTGAGGGAAATGTGCATGAGAATGAACGTATAAATGATGCATTTCCTTATGAATTAACTTATGCTATTTCTTCTCACCCCACTCCTTGGTTTGCTGACATTGTTAACTACCTGGCTTGTGGCCATTTGAGGTCCTATTTATCCTTACAAGAATGGAAGATATTACTTTCTATTTGTAGGAATCACTTTTGGGAGGACCCGTTCCTTTTCCAGTTCAGGAAAGACGACATCATTCGAAGATGTATTCCGGAGGACAAACAAAAGAGCATCTTCTCATTTTGCCACGATCAACAATGTGTCGGCCACTTTGGAGGACAAAAGACCACTTTCAAGGTCCTCCAGTTGGGATTCTATTGGACGACGGTATTCAAGGATGCTCATTGATGAACAATCTTATGGTGGAAATCTTTGACGTATGGGGCATCGACTTCATGGGACCGTTCCCGACGTCTTTTGGGAATGAGTACATTCTAGTCATCGTTGACTACGTGTCCAAATAGTCTGAAGCCATCCCCACCGACGCCAAGGTCGTACTCAAATTCCTTCAAGAGAACATTTTCAGTCGATTCGGATTTCCGAGGGCCATTATCCGTTCAAAAAGTCATTCTTGAAGTTGATGACAAGATATGGGATAAAACAAAAGGTGGATGATTAGCACATGTTTGTCCTTAATTTTATTAGTACTTTAATTAGTTTTTCTTATTATTTTTGGTATAAGTTGGATAGTTTGAGCGTAATTTCTTATTTTTATACTTACAACTTATTTTACCGTATTTTGATAGTAATTGATGAGAATAGGTGATTATTTGTTGTTTTTCACCTTACAGCTAAGTAACCGGAAGAGTTCAGTGCGTAAATAGATGAAGTTTGATGTTCGAGAGTCGAGAACAAGCTTTCCGGTGAAAGAGTAGCAGAAAAATAAAGAAAATGAGACGTACATCAAGTAGCGTCGATCGACGCGAGAGTCGACGCTATGTCGACGCGACCCTGACCCACGATGGTCGACGCTACGCCGATGCAACTTTATGTTGCGTCGATCCATGACTGCGTCAGTCGACACCTTTGACCAGTCGACACGCGCGCACCGGCAGCGTCGACGCCGAGCCCCTACCCGCGTCAGTCGATGAGAAATCGACACCCGCTGCTGAAATGCGTTTTTAGGTTTTCTTGGGCTCCAAGTCATGAAATAACTATAAATACCCTACATATTTCGGATTGGGAGAAGACACACGCCTACCTAGGGTTACAAGGTATAGAAAGAACTCGTTTTTACCTTCCATTACATAATTAGAGATCGAGATTGAAGATCTAAGTTCCTTACATTCAAGAATCGCTTTAAATCAAGATCGACGTTCCAACTTCAGATTCGCTGGAGATTTTACCGTTTTTATTAGTCTCAATAAATTTTCTACACTCTCTGTAGTTAATTTCTAGTTAGATTCTTTAGTTAAATTCTTAATTAATTTCTTAGTTAATTCTAGGGTTAGATAATATTTTTCTTGATTTACCTGATACTCGAGATATTTTGGATTATTTAGTTCTTAGACTTTCAGTTTTTAAATTACGTTTCTTTCATGCTTGGGTATTGGAGATTTGAATTCAAGTTATTATGCAATTTGGTTCATGCTATAATTCCGTTTTTAAGATTCATGATAGTAATTGCTTTAGGTTATTGGATTTTGCTTATGCGTCTTAGATCCGTTGTTGCTAATTATGCTATTTGATTTCATTTATGATAATTGATTATCGCAGCGTTTTAAATCTAGATTAAATTGCCATAAGACAAGTTCTTAGTTCTTAAGCTTAAGTAATTAAAATTAGTTTAACTTTATGCTTTTAAATTATAGTTGGTAAAATTAGTTAAGTTAATTAGTTTTATTTAAGTTCATGCTTTTCAAATTAGTAGTTAATAATCATAAACAAACAAAACCCCCAACTTATATAAGTTTATGTTCCTATTTGAGAACATCCGAGATACCGAACAGTTGTCCTCGAGAGAATCGACTTGAGTCAACTTACCACCCTACAAGTGTCCTCGTACTCTTGTGAGCAAGCTTGAATGTTTTAATTAAAAATATATATTTGGGGTGCATAAAAGCTTGAATCAAAAATTTGGCGCCGTTGCCGAGGACAATAAATAGGATTAAGGGATGTTTTTTGTTTTATTTTCTTTTTGAGTTAATATTTTCTTTTTATTTTACAATTGGCTTGGTTTCTCGCCATTGGTGCTTTGAGTCTTTGTTGAGTGCATGCAGGTGATGCGATCGCTTAGACCCGAACTTGCGCTATTACTCGACAATATTCACTATCCAAAACAAGCACGATCAAGGAATATCCCCATAAATCCATTTAATTCATCCATTGCTATTACCTTTGATCAAATTAAGTTCCCGAAACAATGTTAGGAGCACAATCAATTCGAAACGGTTATTCCCCACCAATATCACCTCCATGTCACATTCGAAACGGGTATGGCAGTGAACCAATCATTATGCAAAGACAACCACAATCCCGAGCTTATTTGGCTGATTATCAGCAAAACGTGGAGAACATGAGACGAGACATGGGGAGAAACAAAGGAGTAAATAATGAGCTTAACATGAGACGAGACGTGGTGAGAAACTTAGGAGTTAATCAACAGCATAATGAAGAACTAAATCGCCAACTTAAAAATGTAGTCAATCATCAACCTAACATGGCGAATATAAGACAAAATGAATAGAGAAACGACGATGTCAATCGTCAACACAACATCGAGAATGTGGCATTAAGGAAAGATGATTTTCTTTAACATAACAAGCATGCTGACGATCAAGAAAGAGAGAGACAACTCCATGCGTGGTTGGGCAATTTGAACCAAGGATACAACCAAGGAAATTTTGAGAGGAGATATGTGCCCGAAGATCCCTATGCGAGAAACGCATATGACAATCTCTACGAGAGAGCTAATGACCGACTTAGAGATCTGAGGGGAGATCGAGCACCTAGACAACATGATTTGGCATGTCCGAAGGTTGTGTCTTTTAGGTCAGCTATTGTTCTTGGACCAACTGCAAGGGAAGTGGAGATTAAACCGCATCAACTTAATTTACTCCCGACTTTCCACGGAAGTGCCCATGAAGACCCTTTGGCATTTTTGAACTATTTTGTTGATGAAGTGGGCAGATTTGCGGTTAATGGCCTTAACCAGGAGGAGGTGGAAATGATTTGTTTCACTTATAGCATGAACGACAAATCAAGGTCATGGTTACTATCCCTAGAACCTGGATCGTTAACTGATTGGGAGGTGATAAGCAAGAAGTTCTTAAATCAATATTATTCAGCTCAAACAACGGGGCATCTTCGGAGGTAAATTGCTACCTTTGAACAGTTGGAGGGAGAGCTATTTAATGAAACATGGGAGCATTACAAGACGATTTTGCAAGCTTGCCCCCACCATAACTACTCCCCGGAGATGACTAACCAATTCTTCTTTGATGGATTGTTGGACATGGTAAAAAGGGAAGTTGAAGTAGCGGCAGGAGGAAACTTTGGATATTTTAACGGCCTCCGAGGCAAGACGAGTGTTGGATAAGCAAAGCGAAAAATCTAGACAAACCAACTCTCGGCCTCGTAAATTAAAAGTTAATGAGGTATCCATCCTCGATCCTGATATAGATGGTGGCAAATTAGTCAAGGCGAAGTATGAGGAAATATTTGAAGAGAAATTAGTAGCTTGGAAAGCCGAGCGGGCGAGCAGAGCCTCTTCAGGGAAGGTTGTTGCGACGTGTTACCAATGCGGATCCCCCAAACATTTAGCAGACATGTGTCCAAACAACATTGAACAGCAAGAAGACGTTAACGCTATCCAGAATTTTTCATATCAACAACATTCAGGGCAGCAACCCACAAAGTAATTTAACGCGCAACGTGATTCTCCCCTTTTGAGATATGGGCCTGCGAACCCAAATTATTTATCAATGCATACCGAACCGCAATACCCACCACCACATGCGCAAGCACCATTTCCACCACCCCCAAATAATTTCCAAATCCAAGGGCAGGTGTCTACTATAGTTCAAACTAGTGATCAGCTGTTGGTTTGGCAGCAGAATCAAGTGGCCGAAACTATTAAAAACCAGGATGGACTCGCGCACGTGAAAAATGAAATCACTGACATGAAAAAGGATATTCTTGATAATACAGCTGGGCAAAGGAAATTAGAAATAGTAATATGTCAATTATTGGCCAACCTAGCTACGTTCTCAAACAAGAAGGATAGACTTCCAAGCTAGGCAGAACAAGCACTTCGCATCGGAAAAAAGATCGACAACAGAATAGTTGACCAAGATGATGAAGTCAAAGTCGAGGGCAAAACACCAACTCCTAGAAAGGAAGATGTTTCCAAACCAGTAGATCAGCTGCATAAATCCTCTAATAGATACGTTCTTGGATCCATTAAAGGGATGATTCCGAATGACGCCCTTGGCAAAGACGTTTTTCTTAAACCATCACAGCCAAAGAAATTGACGACACCGATCAAGGATGTTATTCCTTTTCCAAGTTATTTACATCCAGCTAAAGAGAACAAAAGATTCATGGAATTATATAACCTTTTGAAAAACATCAATATTTACTTGCCACATTTGGATGTAATTAGAGCATGCCAGCTTATGGGAAATTTTTCAAGGAACTTGCTTCAAGGGAGAGACGCTTGGCGACAATCAGTATGTAACATTGCTAAAGGAAGTAAGTGCAGTTTTCAAGAAGCTATTACCAGCTAAGGAACACGATCCTGGAAGTTTATGCATTACTATTTCCTTCGCTAATGGACAAACAACAAAAGGAATATTCGATCTTGGAGCAGGAATTAATCTAATGCCTTATTCACTTTATCGAGAATTTGATCTTGGACCACTGAAGCCGAAGACCATGCGACTACAGTTGGCCGATCGCTCAATTAGGCTACCTTTGGGGATAGTTGAAGATGTTTTAGTGCAGGTTGGAGAGCTAGTAATTCCAATCAATTTTGTGATTTTGTACGTTGGCGAAGTACCGATTGCGAGCATGGAGCATACAATTTTATTGGGGCGCCCGTTTATGTCTACCTCCCATACTTTAATTGATGTTCACAAAGGAAGGATGACAATGACCGTTTTGGGCGAATCAGTGACGATTTCTCTGAAAGATATTCAAAACACTCCTATCCCTGCCAAGCAAGATGATTGTTCGTTCTTTGATCCCATTGCATCATGCATCCACGAGCTAAAAGGAATCGCGGTTTTGGACGAATTAGGCTACGGGGACGATGCCAGATTTCTAAGAAAGGTGGGGGATACACTAAAAGTTGACTTAAGTGAGGAGTTTGATGAGTTTGACGACGAGGAGCATTTGAGTGGGGAGGAATTGATCGAATTTATAGGAATCGACATAAGTGATATTATTGAAGAATTTAAAGATTTTGATGATGAATTATAATAAATGAAAAGCGCACCTAAGATCGATCCAAGGGTAGAGTTGAAGCCACCACTAAACCAGTTGAAGTAAATTTCCCTCGACCCCAACAAAAATTTTGACCGAGCAAACAACAAGGGTGAGGCATACAACAACGATTGGATGAAGAGAAAGTCAAAAGAAAGTTATGACAAGAAGTTTGATGATAGGAAGTTTGAGGTTGGTCAATTACTGCTCTGTAATCCCGAATGTAAGTTAGATCCAACCAAACTCAATTCAGCGTGCAGTGAACCATTTTTGATTAAAGAAATAAATGAGTATGGCGTAGCCACATTGTACGATGAGGTCAAAAAATCATCTTTTCAAGTTCACAAACATAGACTGAAACCTTATTGCGGTGGAAGGAAGAAGAATCGAGAGCGTAAATTGGTGGTGTTGGGAGATCCACCGCACGTTTAGAATTAAACGCACAATATAGCGTCAAGCAAGCGACGTTAAAAGTTGCGCTTCTCGGGAGGCAACCCGAGCATTTTGTATCCTTTTGTCTTTTATTTTAGCTCATTTTACGTTATATTTTTGTTTTTGACTTTTTACAACAGATGGAAGGACTCGAACGAGGAGAACTGATCAATCAAGCGAAGGAATAATCGATGCCGAGACAGAAACCGTGTAGACTGACGCACAACTGACACAACATTTTTGCCCGCGTCGATGCCGAGACTCGCTCGCATCGGTCCACGCGGAGTCGATGCACCTGCCGAGAAAAAGCTCTCTGTCGCGTCGATCTGGCTCGCATCGGTCGACGCAGCGTCGACGCAAGACCAAACACGGCCAAACATTTATAAACTGGATTAAAACCCGCCGACCCGATCCGAGCTAACGTGACCCGCGGCCAAAACTTGCTTGACCTTATAAAACAATCGTATTCCCGTTTTTTCTTTTCCTTTTAAGTCACAACTTCAATTTCCTTCTTCCTTTCGCCAAAAATTGCCTTCATTCTTCCATTTTTCTTTCTTTTTTCAAACTCTTGCAAAAAACTCACCTAATTAAACAAACCATACACAGTCACAAAACCCAGCTCCTTCCCAATTTCCTCACCTTTCTCTGCACATACTCACGTCAACTCGGTCTCAAGAGGCGAAGTGAAGAATTTCGCGCGGGTTCATTTCGGGCGAAGTTCGACAAGGTACTTCACTTTATACTCATCTTATGTACCTTGTTGCGGTTGTTGATTGGGTTGGGTAGACGTAAGTTCAAGGATTCTTCATTATTTCCCTTTATTGAACACGCATGCCTAATGTTCGACGAAATTCCCCAAAGAACCCTAGGAATTTATTTTCAATATTTTCATTCCTGTTCAACTTCGTATACATTTGTAATGTCTCAGGCGGGAAAATGTAAGGATATCTCGGGAAAATATGGAGTCTCATTTCTAATTTATGAAAAAGGCGAAGGGAGTGTTTTTGAGGCTATTCAACGCTGGGAGCTCGCAACCCATCGAGTTATAAACATTGACGAAACCAAGGAGCAAGCGCTAGATGGTTCGGAGCATCATGCCGATCTTGCCTAGTACGTCGATGGACTCGGTTGCGGTTATTTCGCCCGGATGCACCTTCCCGGATTTCGCGAGCTAATGCTCGAGTTTTTCGTAACCTTAAAAATTCGCAATGACGAAACGTTTACTTGTCGTTTGGGAGGAAATGAAATTTATGTGGACGAAAAGATTTTTGGAGAGATTTTTGGTTTCCCGATCGAAGGGGACCACTCGATAGGCGTTCAAGGATTCGGCCTATCCTCCTTTTGGGGGATGATAACTGGGGGTATTACGGGAGATTTCAAGCATTTTGCTGCTCAAAAATTCAAGATGACGCCCTATATGTCGCCTAAAAAATCCTTGCCCACACCGTCTTATGTAAAAATGAGGCCACGTACGCGACCAAGCCCGAGTTATACGTTCTACAATGTCTTCTTGATGGTCGTCGACCCTGGATTTAACCTTTAATCGTGATCGAACTTTACAATGTTTCGAAGGGTTCGCCGGGAAACAAATCTCCACTTCTCTCCTTCGCACTGTATATCACAGGCCTCGCTCGTCACTTCGGGTTCGATCCGGTTGAAAATGGACTTCGACCACTCGGGACGTCATCTCTTTCATTAACATGTGCCCCTGCACCCCGAGTGAGACCCGCTACTCATGGAGGATCCTCGTCTAGGCCAAATGACGAGATTGGCGATGTGACTACGAAGCCGGCCCCACGTACCAATCCGGGCCCGAGTCCCGATTGGGGCAAATTTTTTGAGGATAACCGATCATTCCAGTTGAAGATGTTAGACAAGCTCCAACTAATCGACGACAAGATAGACACGAATCACGAGCAGAATCGACGGAGCTTGAGGAAGATGCGAGCTCGTATTTCAAGACTCGAGGAGCGATTTGAGGCAGCGTTCCCTTAGTCCGGCATGGACATCGATGAAATTCCTGAGGATGATGGATCCCGCGAGTTCTGAATGTCTTTGTATTGTTATTTTTAATTTCAATCCAAAAAAATATATGTACATTTGTTAGTTTCTTTCCTTTGTTTTTGTTTGTTTTTCTCAGGACATTTCGTATCACGTACGTTGAAGCGATGACCAATTGAACAAATCGACGAGTAGCGGCTCGACCTTCTACATTATCATGGATGTTTCCTTTCCTTCCCCTTTTTTATTTTCGGATATATTTGTGGCAATCAGGAGATGGCCGGGATTTTTAGGGGGGGTCGAGTGTGAATTTTATTGCTTAATTGTGTAATTTTTAATATTTGGCCTGTAATAATTAAATATTTAAACGTGATTAATTGATATTTCCGTGCTTATTTGTGTCTGTCTGGCTTGCCTGTCGAAGTTAACTAAGTCTTATTTGAGGTTCTGGTCTTTTGAGCGTATATAAGTGCATAAAATTTTCAAAATTATTATTTATATATCGTAAAATGGTACTTGGACGCACTTGATTTTGCAAAACCTTAAAGCAGCGTCAATTCAAGACTTTTCATGAAAAAAGCCTGTGAGTAACCTGAGTGATTATCATCATTGCATGTACTTGAATGAGTTTTGATTTGATATCTCTTTGAAACCGCTGTGTGTAGTTGACTTTGGAAATGAGGTTAAGGAACAGAAAAAACCCTATTCCGGCCATATTCATAAATTTTAGCTAGTATAAATTCTGAATGAGCCAATCATAGCCAAATAATCCATGCCTTTAGCCCTGAGTGATTTTATTGAGTTGACCCCTACTAACCCATTAAAACAATGGGGTAGGTTCGTGTTTTTATTGGTTATTAGTGTTTTGGAGATTTTATTAGGAATTCATGGTGTTTATAAATTTTTGTAATAAAGGATCACCATCCTTCAAAAAAAAAAAAAAAAAGAGACCCCATAAGAAAATATAATAAAAGAGGGAAATGAAAAAATAAAAAAAAAAGAATAAGACGGATGGTGAAACATGTTATGTAATTGCCTACGCGTTAATAAAGGCTTGTGTTTTATTGTTTATTTTCTTATGAAGCCTAATGTTTAAGAGGTAATAGTTGAGTTGTAATAAGGAAGTGTATCATAAGCTTCTTAACTTATTTAAGTGGTTCGAGCAAAAGTCGGCTGACGGTTTTTGAGTTGAGAAATAGCCTAACTATAAGGGCTACGTTATGAGTGTTTAGTAAGTTTTCTATTAAACGAGGTGAAGCAAATTGCTTTGTGATTAGATTAGGTTGATTGAGTTATTGATCACGTTAGATCGTGAGTTAGCCACACAACTTATATATTCCATACCCGTCCAAAGAGCCTACATTACAACACACAAGGACCTTTTCCGATTCTTTGTTGATAGCACAGTTAATATGCGATTGAAAAGATATTGATTTTCGGTTCTTATTTATTATGATTGTATTTGTATGATTTGAGCGTATACAGGTCCCATGCAGGAAATACTTGAGTGCTTTTGAGCGTACACCCATATATATTACAATTTGTGGGGATTCATGATTTGATTTTAAAGTTATAATGTAATAGGGGTGGAGTGATTGAAGTGTGTGACTTGTATCTATATTTTCAAGGTTATATATGTAGCACGACACGAATCATTGCTTGAGTATATTTTCTTTCTTGTTATACATTGAATTTATCGTCAGTTCGAGGATGAACAAACCAATAAAGCGTGGGGTAGTTGATTAACACATGTTTGTCCTTAATTTTATTAGTATTTTAGTTAGTTTCTCTTGTTGTTTTTTGTATAAGTTGGGTAGTTTGAGCGTAATTTCGTATTTTTATACTTCCAGCTTATTTTACCGTATTTTGATAGTAATTGATGAGAATAGGGGATTATTTGTTGTTTTTCACCTTACAGCTAAGTAACCGGAAGAGTTCAGCGCGTAAATAGATGAAGTTTGATGTTCGAGAGTCGAGAACGAGCTTTCCAGTGAAAGAGTAGCAGAAAGATAGAGAAAATGAGACGTACAGCAAGTAGCGTCGATCGACGCCAGAGTAGACGCTACGTCGACGCGACCCTGACCCAAGATGGTCGACACTATGTCGAAGCTACGCCGACGCAACTCTCTGATGCGTCGATTCATGACCTCGTTAGTCGACGCCTTTGCCCAGTCGACGCGCGCGCACCGGAAGCATCAACGCCGAGCCCCTGCTCGCGTCAGTCGACGCGAAATCGACGCCCACTGCTGAAATGCATTTTTAGGTTTTCTTGGGCTCCAAGTCATGAAATAACTATAAATACCCTACTTGTTTCGGATTAGGAGAAGCACACGCCTACATAGGGTTACAAGGCATAGAAAGAACACATTTTTACCTTCCATTACGTAGTTAGAGATCGAGATTGAAGATCCAAGTTTCTTACGTTCAAGAATCGCTTCAAATCAAGATCGACGTTCCAACTTCGGATTCGATGGAGATTTTTACCATTTTTATTAGTCTCAATAAGTTTTCGAAACTCTCTCTTAGTTAGTTTCTATTTGGATTATTTAGTTAAATTATTAATTCATTTCTTAGTTAATTCTAAGGTTAGATAATATTGTTCTTGATTTACCTCATGCTTGATACTCGGGATATTTTGGATTATTTAGTTCTTAGACTTTCAGTTTTTAAATTGCGTTTCTTTCGTGCTTGGGTATTGGAGATTTGAATTCAAGTTATTATGCAATTTGGTTAATGCTATTTAATTTCGTTTTTAAGATTCATGATAGTAATTGCTTTAGGTTATTGGATTTTGCTTATGCTTCTTAGATCGTTGTTGCTACGTATGCTATTTGATTTTGTTTATGATAATTGATTATCGTTGCATTATAAATCTAGATTAAATTGCCAATTAGATAAGTTCTTAGTTCTTAAGCTTAAGTAGTTAAATTAGTTTAATTTTATGCTTTTAAATTATAGTTGGAAAAATTAATTAAGTTAATTAGTTTTATTTAAGTTCATGCTTTTAAAATTAGTAGTTAATAATCAAAAACAAATAAAACCCCCAACTTTTATAAGTTTATGTTCTTATTTGAGAACATCCGAGATACCGAACAGTTGTCCTCGAGAGAACCGACTTAAGTCAACTTACCACCCTACTCCGGTTGTTTCCCGAGACTCTAAAATCACGATTGAGTGGCCCCTTCCTAGTTGAAGACGTGATGCCATACGGGGTGGTGAGATTGGTCACCGAGAAGACCAAAGAGAGTATTCAAGTCAACGTCCATCGAGTCAAGTTGTATTTTCAAGGAGCAAGAGTGATTCATGCTGAGGAGACTGAAACTCTCGACGACCGATATACGATCTAAATGGCGCGAATTCATCAAGCTAGTGAAGTTAAACAAGCGTTTCTTGGGAGGCAACCCAAGATTTTCATATCCTTCTACGATTTATGTATATTTTATCTCTAGCTTTTTTTTTATTTTTATTTTCTGTGTTTTGATTTGTTTTCCGTTGTTGTTAGAACAGTTGGGAGAATTCTTACATGTCTAGACTTCCGATTGAAGTACGTTGATGATTTGAGCAAAAATGAGATGCAGGAAACTTGTCGTCGATCAACGGCCAGCGTCGACGCCACCATACTATCGGTGTCGATCAACCAGAAAGTCGACGATGCATCGATGACATCTCTATTTCCATCGATGCTCCATCAATCGACGTATATAGTCAACAAGCTCTCTGTCCCCGTCGACTCGACACTCTGTTGATCGACACATATGGTAAAAAAAGCTCTTTGTTCCCATCAACACGCTCCGTAGATAGACGTTAATTTTCAACAAGCTCCCTGTTCTCATCGACGCTCTTTCAATCGACGCATATGGTCGACAAGCTCTCTGTCCCCATCGACTTGAAAATCCGTCAATCGACGCATATGGTCAACAAGCTCTTTGTCCCCGTCAAAGCTCCTCATTGATCGATGGCCTGTCGATGTCGACCCGTATCCGGTCCGATTTGTGACTTAAACTCGGATTTCTGACCTGACCCGCCCAGAAATAATATGACCCGCGGATTCCTCCTTATAAACCCCCTTCCTCACTTTCTTTTCACAACAACATTTTAAAAAAATGGCCATCTTCTTTCTTCCCCATTCTTGTCCCTTCCAAGCCACAACACAATTCTACTCAATTTCTGGTGAATCTTTCCATTCTCCGGCAATTATCCACCTAATTCCAGAGAATTGCCAACACCACTATCATATTTTTCCCATTTCTTTCTGTTTATTCTATTTAGACAAAAAGGGGGAGTTACATTTCAGGGTGACAATTCCATTTTCGAACTTAATAATCAAGGTAATTCGCTAGAACCGCATCTTATGGACTTAATTTTCATTGTTTGTTGAGATTGGGGGCTTTGGGTTCAAGATTTCTTCAAACTCTCCTTCTTTCAAACACGCACACCAATTGTTCAACAAAAATCCTCATAGAACCTGAACTTCACATTTACCTTATTTTCAAACACTTTTCAATTGCATACTCTTATATCATGTCTCGGGCAAGCAAACGTAAAGACATTTGAGGAAAATACGGCGCCCCATTTTTGATTTATGAGAAAGAGAAGGGGAAGGTTTTTGAGTCGATTAAGTTGTGGGAATTTGCGACCCATCAAGTTATTGACGTCCCTGACATCGAGGAGCGGGGCCAACAAGGTTTGGAGCACCACGCCGACATCCTTCGGCACATTAATGGACTCGGTTGCATGACATTTGATCGGATGCACTTACCCAGTTCCCGCGACCTAATGCTCGAGTTCTTTTTGATCTTGCACGTCTATATCGATAAGACGTTCTCATGTCGACTTGGTGGCAATGAGATTTGGGTGGATGTTTTACATGTAATTGTGGTTTTTTCCTCGTGTTTTTAGTAGGGTGTTATATTGTTTTTATTAGTTCTTGAGTCGATTAGCTAAGTTTTTAGGTTACTTTTCTTATTTTAGGAGTTTTTGTATTCATTTGTTGATTTCTTGATTAAAAGGGTTAAATGGTTTTAATTAAAGGTTTGGTGAAATTATTGAGTTTTTATGTTGAAATTCCCTATTTTTAAAGGTGGAAGCATTGAAGACCAAAATACAAGCCAAGACGAGCCAGGACATGCCAACTCAAGCCAAAAACTAGCTCCAAAATGCCAAAACATTCTGGAATGGTCGCCAAGGCGCGCCACGCCGCGCCAAGGCAAGCCTGACCATGCCAGTACAAGCCAACGCAAGCCAGGACCTGCCATCGACTGGCGCTTGCCCAGCGCGCCCCTGCCGAGTGCCAGGGCGTGCCAGCCTTGGTCTGCCGAGGAACTACGCCCAGCTGCCCACCAGCCACACCCGACATCATCTTGCCCAAAGCCAAACAAAGCCAAGCCTTGCCATAGAGATGTCAGGTCAAACTTGGTCAAACTCTGAAAAACCCAAGTCTAAAGCTTAATTTGGCCCATTTAAACCCAATTAAACCTATTATAAATAGAACCTCACTTTTATTTGTAAATAGATAACTCCCCTCCCAACCCAATCTAGGATTTGGGATCAAATTTCTCATAAGCTCTTGGATAATTCTCCTTTTTAGGTTTTAGATATAATTTCAAGCTTTGATATAATTTTCTTTTCTAGATTAGATTTAATTTCAAGCACCTCCTTGGGTTTGTAAGCCTAAGAAGAATCCAAATACTCCTTTGGATTGTTACTTTTGATGCAATTACATTCAAGCTTTGCTTCATTTCTTAATTCAAGTAAGTTTCCTTTCAATTTCATGTTTTATGCTTTATTTCCATGCTTGTTCTTCATTTCCATGCTTTGTTCTTCATTTTATGCTTTTTGTCTTAGCACCTTGAATTCATACTAGATCTTAAGAATTGGATATGGAATCTAGATGAGTGACACATCTAGATCATAGATCGAGTCTTAGATCGTCTTGATTTCAAGTTTTTCATATGCTTTGTTTGCAATTTTATTTTCATTCATAGTTTTAGGTTAAATCTTAGATCTACACTTTGATGCTTGTTATTTTCCTTAAAGTTTTAAACTTTCATGTCAACTTTTCTTGCTCTTTACATTCATGCTTTCAATTTTTACTTATTTGCATTATTTAGGATTTTATGCATTGTTGTACCTTGTGCATCAATGCTTGTACTTGGTGAAAATTGCATTTTCTTGATTATTTTCATTATTGCTTTGCATTTTCATATTGAGGCATACGACCGATGCATCCTACCAACGTGCTATTTCAATTTCTAGTTTAGTTTAGTTAGATTAATTGCTTTATTTTCGTTTTCTTTTAATTTCCAAAGCTTGAAACACATTGAATCCTTCAATTGAATCGAATTCCAATAATACCAAGCCATGAAACCGTTGATATATTTCAACACCACTAAAACTCTTCTAACAAAATGAATTTGAGGAGTAGTTTAATTGGGTTTAATTTGAGGAGTTTCAACACCTTGAAACTCTTCTAAAACTTATCTTTTTACAATTGAGAGTGAGGTTTTATTTATAATAGGTTTAATTGGGTTTAAATGGGCCAAATTAAGCTTTAGACTTGCGTTTTTCTGAGTTTAACCAAGTTTGACCCGACATCTCTATGGCAAGGCTTGGCTTTGTTTGGCTTGGGGCAAGATGATGTCTGGCGTGGCTGGTGGGCAGCTGGGCGCAGTTCCTCGGCAGGCCAAGGCATGCACGGCTTGGCACTCGGCAGGGGAGCGCGGATCTTCAACAGGCCAAGGATGGCACGCCTTGGCACTCGCACTCGGCAGGGGCGCGCCGATCTTCTGCAGGCAGGGGATGGCACGCCTTGGCACTCGGCAGGGGCGCGCTGGGCAAGCGCCAGTCATTGGCAGGTCCTGGCTTTCGTTGGCTTGTAATGGCATGGTCAGGCTTGCCTTGGCGCGGCGTGGCGCGCCTTGGCAACCATTCCAGAATGTTTTGGCGTTTTGGAGCTATTTTTTGGCTTGAGTTGGCATGTCCTGGCTCGTCTTGGCTTGTATTTTGTTCTTCAATGCCTCCATCTTTAAAAATAGGGAATTTCAATATAAAGACTCAAGAGTTTCAACAAACTTTTAATTAAAACCATTTAACCCCTTTTAATCAAGAAATCAACTATGAACACAAAAACTCCTAAAATAAGAAAAAGTAACCTAAAAACTTAGCTAATCAACTCAAGAACTAATAAAAACAATATAACACCCTACTAAAAACACGAGGAAAAATACCACAATTACATGTAAAACAGTGGACGAGCACATTTTTGGAGAAGTGTTTGGGTTGCCGAGCGAAGGCATTTTCACCCGATTCTACAAGATGACGAATTCGACGTCGCCTCCTTTTGGGGGGAAGTGACAAGGGGGAATAAGGGGAATTGAAACCATTTTGCTTGTATAAGGATTCGTGACGATGCCATGTACATCAACAACAAAATCCTAGCTCACGTGGTTTTGTGCAAGCAAGAGGCCACGGACATGACCAAACTGGAGCTCTTTGTGCTTCAATGTTTGCTTGAAGGTCACCAACCCCGGCTCTACCCATTAATCTTAAACGGACTCTACAATATCATGGAGAAGAAGCCAGGAAGCAAAACACCGTGCCTTGTGTTCGCCCCGTACATCACTGGCCTCGCCCATCACTTCGGATACAACACGGCCGACAATGGTCTTTCACCTCTCGAGAGTTCACCTTTCTCGATAGTACATGGCCCGGCACCTCGAGTACAAAACACCGGGCAAGGTGGATCCTCATCGCGACTCACCGGCGAGCATGACGAGGTGGGGCCACAAATCGATTCAGGCGTGAGCCCCAATTGGAATCGGTTTTTTAAGAAGAATCGAGCCTCTCAGACGAAGATGTTCGAGAAGCTTCAGTTGATGGATGAGAAAATTGATACTAATCACGCAAGTAGTCAATGAAGCCTTCGAAAGATGAAATCTCGACTCTCCCGCCTCGAGGAGCGTTTCTCTAAAGCCTTTCCTCCTCTCACGACTGAGTCCCGACCGAAGATGGACCTCGACAGAAATCTCGATGACACTCGCTCCAACGAGTTCTAAAAAGAACAAAAAAAACTAACATTTTTTGCTTGTATCTTGTGTGTTTTTATTTTATTGTTACAGGCTCCTCTCCTTTTTGAAGACCTTTGGAAGTTCTTGGATGCTCGACTCATCACTACAAGCATGATCGTAGGGACGTCTCTCTTCTCTTTACTTTTACCATACTCATTTTGTTTTTCTTGCTTTTCAATGTGGACATTGTATGGTTTAGGTGTATGGGTGGGGGGTGTCCTTGGTAGTAACTTTTTCGAATGCTTGATTGTGTTTGATTTGGGTCATGTAAAAAATTGATTTACAGCCCTTAAATTAAATTGGGCTTAGGTGCTTTAGAAAGAATTATACCCTATCTCTTATCTTTAGGTGTCTTCTTTAATAATATCAATTCAACTTCGTATGAGAAATTCTGAATACTATAACTACTACATAACCATCTTATACGTGAAATTTACCATATTGCCACATTCATGCCTTTTACTTCTACAACTTCATATTTTTGCATTTTTTAAACTTGTTTCAACTTATTTTCTTCCTTTTTAATCCTTGTCCATCATTTGGTTGCCTAAATTGAGGTTATCAATACTTTGGCTCCAAAAAAGCTAAAAGAATTATCATTTTACTATGTAAAACAACAAAATTAATAAAAACATAATATTTTTAAGAAAAATCCAAAAAACAAGGAAAGTCAAATGAGAAGTACACGTGTAGCTTTCAGAATTCTATGAAACTATTATTAAAAAAAAAGTAATTTTGCTTTTGAAACAAACACAAATGGCCAATTTACTTGGCATGCAAATACCAAGTTATCATTCACTAGCCCAATGCACATAGTTGCTCCTTTTATACGACTACACTACTGAACAAAGTAATGAAAATTAATATATAACATACAAGAATTTGGCTAATTCGATCCTACACTCACTGTACTACACTCACTTGCTATTTCAGCAAGTGATCCCCAAATTTGCAATTTCACCTTTGTTTTTTTTTTTTTTTTTTGCCCCTATTATTTTATTCATAAAAATTA
>BMAC01000437.1:626626-653249 GCA_014905375.1 Phtheirospermum japonicum | reverse complement strand
CTCTTTGATAACTGTGTCGAACCGGATATTCCAACTTCGGGATGCTTGTTTCAATCCATAAATGGATCGCTGGAGCTTGCAAACCTTTTGCTCCTCTCCAGTGGATATGAAGCCTTCCGGCTGCGCCATATAGATTTCTTCCTCAATGTTACCATTAAGGAAGGCGGTCTTCACATCCATTTGCCATATCTCGTAGTCATAATACGCAGAAATGGCCAGCAAAATCCTAATGGACTTAAGCATCGCGACTGGTGAAAAAGTTTCCTCATAATCAACGCCTTGCTTCTGAGTATACCCTTTTGCAACCAGTCTAGCTTTATAGGTCGCTACCTTTCCATCAACTCCAATTTTTCTTTTATAGATCCACTTGCAGCCTATGGGAACGATTCCCTCGGGTGGATCTACCAAGGTCCATACCTTGTTGGAGTACATGGAGCCCATTTCGGATTTCATGGCTTCCAGCCAATGTCCCTGGTCTGTATCAGATACAGCTTCGATGTAGGTTCTAGGATCGGATCCTTGATCAACCTCATCTACTAGGAATAATCTATCGGGTACTTTACGAACTCTTTCGGATCGTCGCACCGATGGTTCAGGAGGTATATTAGTGGTTTGTTGAATTTGCTCATTCTCGTGTGCTTGAACTTCGTTTTGTGGTTCTCGAACTTCTTCGAGTTCTACCATGCTGCCTTTTCTATCCAATAGAAATTCCTTCTCAAGGAAAGTGGCATTTCTTGAAACAAACACTTTTGCTTCAGAAACAAAGTAGAATTCGTATCCCATTGAATCTTGGGGATACCCCACAAAATAGCATAAATCGGATCGACTATCCAATTTATCTCCCATCAACCGCTTCACATAAGCGGGGCAACCCCATATCTTAATATGTTTGAAACTGGGTTTTCGGGAATGCCAAAGTTCATATGGAGTGGAGTTAACTGCTTTGGTGTTAACCCTATTCAGCAAACAGTCAGGAGTGCATGACCCCATAAGTATGCCGGTAGTTCAGTGAATCCCATCATAGATCGAACCATGTCCAACAAAGTTCGATTCCGACGCTCGGAAACTCCGTTCAATTGAGGAGTTCCAGGAGGAGTCCACTGAGAGAGAATCCCATTCTCTTTTAAGTAGTCTATAAACTCGGCGCTCAAGTACTCTCCACCACGATCAGATCGTAGTTTCTTACTACGTCGCCCGAGTTTATTTTCTACTTCGTGTCTAAAATCTTTGAACCTTTCAAAAGTTTCAGACTTGTACTTCATTAAGTACACAAACCCGTACCTAGAGTAATCGTCGGTAAAGGTGACGAAGTATCTATAACCACCCCTAGCACTAACACTTAGTGGGACACAAACGTCTGTATGGATCAAATCCAATAGACCTTCAGCACATTCCATTTGTCCCTTATAAGGCGACTTGGTCATCTTTCCTTTAAGACAAGACTCGCAAGTTCCAAGTGACTTCACATCCTCCAAGGAGAACAATCCATCACGAGCGAACTCGTTCATCCTTCTTAAAGAAATATGACCCATTCTAGCGTGCCAAAGTTGTGCCGGGTTTAGACTATCATTTTTACGTTTTGCAGAAATAGTGTTAATCGGTATTTCATTAAGATTTAATTCATATAAGTTGTTAACTAGTTGTCCTTTACATAATACCTTATTATCCTTCTGTATCAAGAAAATAGAACTTCCAAATACAAAAGAAAAACCTTCAGAATCCAAAACAGGAATAGAAATAAGGTTTCGAATAAGAGTCGGTACATAAAGACAATTGTTYAAAACAACTTGATAATCAGAATTAAAAATAGGAAGATAAACAGTCCCAATGGCTTCGGCAGCAACTCTTGCTCATTGGCCATCCTTAGGTAGGTCTCTCCTACATCAAGTCTTCGGCTTCTTGCCATTAGCYGCAAATCATTACAAAGATGTGAGCCACAGCCGGTATCCAATACCCAAGACGAAGAGTCAACGGACAAGTTTACTTCAATGAAATGCATACCTTTCTCAGAACGCTTCTGGTCAAGATAATCTTTGCAGTTACGGCGCCAGTGGCCCGGTTTTCCACAATGGTGACAAACGTCATCAGCTTGCTTGCTGACTTTTCCACTCTTTGACCCACTTGAGCCACCCTTCGCAAAATGTTTGCTCGGAACGGAACTTTTCTGTTTCTTCGAGAAAGAACTCTTCTTTACAGAAGGAGCAGTAAGGAGAACAAATTTCTCCTTCTTGATGGATGCCTCAAAGCTGACTAACATGTTCATCATCACATCCAAAGTAGGATCGAGTTTGTTCATGTTAAAGTTCACTATGAATTGTTCATAGGAACTTGGAAGAGACAGTAGGATCAAATCCACCTGCAACTCAGAAGGAAGTACCACGTCTAAGTTTACCAGCTTCTCAATGAGTGTTATCTTCTTGAGAACGTGCTCATGGACCGAAGCCCCTTCTCGCAATCTCAAGGAGACTAACTCCTTCGTCGCTGCGTACCTAGACGCCCGAGTGTTTTCACTATACATCGACTCAAGGTTCTCCTTNCAACCATTCCAGAATGTTTTGGCGTTTTGGAGCTATTTTTTGGCTTGAGTTGGCATGTCCTGGCTCGTCTTGGCTTGTATTTTGTTCTTCAATGCCTCCATCTTTAAAAATAGGGAATTTCAATATAAAGACTCAAGAGTTTCAACAAACTTTTAATTAAAACCATTTAACCCCTTTTAATCAAGAAATCAACTATGAACACAAAAACTCCTAAAATAAGAAAAGTAACCTAAAAACTTAGCTAATCAACTCAAGAACTAATAAAAACAATATAACACCCTACTAAAAACACGAGGAAAAATACCACAATTACATGTAAAACAGTGGACGAGCACATTTTTGGAGAAGTGTTTGGGTTGCCGAGCGAAGGCATTTTCACCCGATTCTACAAGATGACGAATTCGACGTCGCCTCCTTTTGGGGGGAAGTGACAAGGGGGAATAAGGGGAATTGAAACCATTTTGCTTGTATAAGGATTCGTGACGATGCCATGTACATCAACAACAAAATCCTAGCTCACGTGGTTTTGTGCAAGCAAGAGGCCACGGACATGACCAAACTGGAGCTCTTTGTGCTTCAATGTTTGCTTGAAGGTCACCAACCCCGGCTCTACCCATTAATCTTAAACGGACTCTACAATATCATGGAGAAGAAGCCAGGAAGCAAAACACCGTGCCTTGTGTTCGCCCCGTACATCACTGGCCTCGCCCATCACTTCGGATACAACACGGCCGACAATGGTCTTTCACCTCTCGAGAGTTCACCTTTCTCGATAGTACATGGCCCGGCACCTCGAGTACAAAACACCGGGCAAGGTGGATCCTCATCGCGACTCACCGGCGAGCATGACGAGGTGGGCCCACAAATCGATTCAGGCGTGAGCCCCAATTGGAATCGGTTTTTTAAGAAGAATCGAGCCTCTCAGACGAAGATGTTCGAGAAGCTTCAGTTGATGGATGAGAAAATTGATACTAATCACGCAAGTAGTCAATGAAGCCTTCGAAAGATGAAATCTCGACTCTCCCGCCTCGAGGAGCGTTTCTCTAAAGCCTTTCCTCCTCTCACGACTGAGTCCCGACCGAAGATGGACCTCGACAGAAATCTCGATGACACTCGCTCCAACGAGTTCTAAAAAGAACAAAAAAAACTAACATTTTTTGCTTGTATCTTGTGTGTTTTTATTTTATTGTTACAGGCTCCTCTCCTTTTTGAAGACCTTTGGAAGTTCTTGGATGCTCGACTCATCACTACAAGCATGATCGTAGGGACGTCTCTCTTTCTCTTTACTTTTACCATACCTCATTTTGTTTTTCTTGCTTTTCAATGTGGACATTGTATGGTTTAGGTGTATGGGTGGGGGGGTGTCCTTGGTTAGTAACTTTTTCGAATGCTTGATTGTGTTTGATTTGGGTCATGTAAAAAATTGATTTACAGCCCTTAAAATTAAATTGGGCTTAGGTGCTTTAGAAAGAATTATACCCTATCTCTTATCTTTAGGTGTCTTCTTTAATAATATCAATTCAACTTCGTATGAGAAATTCTGAATACTATAACTACTACATAACCATCTTATACGTGAAATTTACCATATTGCCACATTCATGCCTTTTACTTCTACAACTTCATATTTTTGCATTTTTTAAACTTGTTTCAACTTATTTTCTTCCTTTTTAATCCTTGTCCATCATTTGGTTGCCTAAATTGAGGTTATCAATACTTTGGCTCCAAAAAAGCTAAAAGAATTATCATTTTACTATGTAAAACAACAAAATTAATAAAAACATAATATTTTTAAGAAAATCCAAAAAACAAGGAAAGTCAAATGAGAAGTACACGTGTAGCTTTCAGAATTCTATGAAACATATTATTAAAAAAAAAGTAATTTTGCTTTTGAACAAACACCAAATGGCCAATTTACTTGGCATGCAAATACCAAGTTATCATTCACTAGCCCAATGCACATAGTTGCTCCTTTTATACGACTACACTACTGAACAAAGTAATGAAAATAATATATACATACAAGAATTTGGCTAATTCGATCCTACACTCACTGTACTACACTCACTTGCTATTTCAGCAAGTGATCCCCAAATTTTGCAATTTCACCTTTGTTTTTTTTTTTTTTTTTTGCCCCTATTATTTTATTCATAAAATTAGTATTAGTCCATTACGACCATATCAGGGCCAACATATTTCCGTCAATTTCAAAATGTCTCTATAATTTCATACCTCTCTTTGACCGAATAAGCTTGGGTTAAATAGGTCACGACGCCACCAATAGGAAAATTACCGCCCCTAGTTCGTTTTACAAACGGTTTATCACTTCCTAACTTCCTTTTTGAGGAAGTTTAACTACAAGTTATCCGACTTATTAAGCAACTGAATAGCACAGCCTTGTTCATTTGTTTACTCCTCGCGTACGAGATACATTAACTTATAGAGAAAAAATTAAAATATATTGAACACAAGTTGGAGCAACAGCCTTTATTTTATTAAGAACTTTAAGGAAAACTTATTACATCGGTAATCTCCTTTTGAGAGGAGATTGTTGGGATTCGTGGTACCGTCGCGCAGCGGAAAACAAAATTTTTAAATAAAAGGAATTTTGAATCGAATTCAATTGACGACGGTCCATTTTAAATTTCAATTAATTCAAATAATGTTTTTAATTACTTTTCAAATGAAACAATTCGATTTTCACAAAATCAAACGAGCATGATCCATTTCTATTAAACACATATATATATAACAATTATATATATATATATATATATATATATATTAATATATTAACATGTACATAACAATTATATATATATTAATATATTAATCATATATTAAAATTATACATTATATAATCATATAACAAACATACATATATAATATATATAAATATGTACAGTAGCATGCATATAACACAAACACACATATATTATATATGAATACCCAGCATGCATATATATTTGTATGTTTCGTACCACACAGCACACATATCTTATAAATATATATATATATATATCAACACATATATATCATATATATATTAACATCATCACATCCATTAATATACAAAGCACATTTATATACATTACAGCACACGATACCTCTCGGCACGGCGAAGACGACGGGGAGCGGTCTTCGGCTGCAGCGAAAGGAAGGAGGTGCTGTTCCGGTGCGGATGGCGCGACGACAGCGGCCGTGCAGCAGTGGCGCGACTCGGCTGCGGAGATGCAGCGTGCTGGCGGTCCTTGGCTGGGCTGCGGTAACGACGGCGCGGCAACCGGACTATCGGGGAGCGGGCTGAAAAACCTCCGGCGATCTTCGCGGCTTGGCAGCGGGAATCCGGAGCGACAGACAGGTTCCTCGGCTTGACAGCAGGGTGGCGGAGATGGCTGTAACTCCGGCGAACCGCAGCAGCGTCAGGCGCTCCGGCGACGAAAAGGTAGCGTTCGAATGGGCATTGGCGTGATGTTTCCGACGATGGTGATCCTCCGACGAATTGGTGTCACACACCGAATTGCCCGATGTACTCGCGACGAAGCACTAGTTTCGTCGAGAGATTGAAACGACGGAGAAAAGGACCGAACATTTCGGTGCGAGGGGGCGGCCGGCGGCAAGCGACGGCGGTTCGGAGGTGGACGGCTGGGTTAAGGTTTTCAAAACGTGTGTGTGTGTTCTGTTTTTCCCGTCTGTTTAAAAGCCGTGTGTGTGTGTTTTTCTTTTCTTTTTTTTTTTTGTTTAAAGAAGTCCAACTCTGATGGGCTCTGGATGGGCTGGCCCAAAACCTTTTAATAATTTATTTAAAAGGGCTCAAGCCCAATTATAAAAAATAAAACCAAGCCTCTTTGATTTAAAATAGTATCGGCCCGATAACTTTAAAGGCTTATTGGGCCGACCCAATTTTAAATCGAAAACCCCATTGGAATTAAATCATTTCTCACAAACGATAACTCCGAAAAATATAACAATTATATTTTCGCGTCCAGAATAAATTTCTCGTATTTTTCTCAATTTAGATTCAATCATATTGATATCTAATTATGCTAAAATTAACAATTAATTTCTAGCTGTCGTTTTCAAAAATCAGGAAACACATGGTGTGACCCTCAATGGTTCAGGTGTAATCTAGCCGTGGGTTCACAACACATTGTGATTCGAACAACACATTGTTCTTATATGAACTCGTCCCTTAGAGTCCCTGATTAAATAAAACTTATTTTACTTAATCACTGGTCAAACCAGAACCCAACGAATTATGAGAGGCGCCTAGCAACAACGCATCATAATTCCCTAGATACAAATGAACTGCCTGCAAGAACCTTGTGATATAGCTTATATGTACAGTACGATCCCTTCGCGATCTATGTCCCGATTGAACAAGAGGTATTGGTTCATCGAGACCTCTTTCTAGTTCAATAACTGTGTGTACGTTCTAGATTCAAGATAATYCGTTCGTGTGTGACTTAGAGAAACACAWTTCTCTAAACACCCCACTATCAGCTCTGGYYAGAGACTCYGAGGATTTATCAACYATCAGAACACACRGGACATCCATGAMTTATCATGCGKMCGAATCCCCTATTACCATGCACARACTTCCCWCTAGATTCCCRACTATGTGRAYGTTGCCCCTTTTGATTGGCCTCCAAAGAGACACAGAGACAGGTCACAACATAGCCTGTCCTCTAGTGAAGTCACGGTGAGGTCCGGGTCTTAAGGATTAATGTTGTACGCTATACCATAGAAATCATCTACTCGATGAGTGGGAACCACTTAGAGATTTCTAGGTGAGGGAGTTCAGTGAACTCATCTTATGAGCACCTACTTATGCATGTCGATGTCCAGACACCGTGACCGATGAGATGCGGTCCACATACACTAAGTACTAGTCTTATTGGGAAAGGCTTGTATCCTCATTATGGCGTAACCCTTTGACTAGGAACAAGTTCGACGAGTTACATTACATGCTGGATTATCTCACGGTTCTGCTAGACCAATCCACCGTAATAAAGTAACTTCATCAGGACCATACCTATGCAACAAGCATGGGATAAAAGATATGGAATGCCAATAWSTATAAAAGATATTATTACGAATAAAAACCAATTGTATTACAAGAGAATGGTCAGACCACAGCCACAAGTTGTCTTTTTGGTCACCTTATTCTAACAGAGATAACCTTTTAGCCTCTCATAGAGAAAGCTTGGACTCGACAATACATAAACCCACAATTATACACAATTATTACAACACTTATTCTTTCTTTTTTTTCTTTTTGTCTGATTGTACTTTTATTATGAGAAAATGGAAGTGAATGCTTGATGATCTGTATTTCCTCAAACGCTGGGTATTTATAGACCTGGCTCCGGATTTAAAATCCGGATTCCAAAGCTCATTGATAAAAGATGCGTCCTCTTTTTCTCTATTATTGTGAGTCAGTGGTCCCTTTAATTTTCGTTGTTGGTCCCTTATGACTAAGCCATATTGTGTTGTCGGGAATTTCTTCATATGGTAATTTGGCGTGATCCCCGCATTTTTTTGAAACCAGCTAGCCTTTTGTCCTTTCCAGTTGTATTCTCCTGTCAATTCGATTTGGGTCGAAAGCCTTTCCCAAACTCGGGTTCCTTCGATTCCGGGAATGCCTAACAGATCCAGTCAATCCACCGTCCGACATGCACCATGTTACAACATTTCTGGTAGGTTTCTTTGCTCACCGAAATCTTGTTTTCCCGAAGGACTCTTCTCTTTGTTTCGAAAAGAGTTTCTGCAAAGCCTGTAGTAGCTCCTATAATGGAATTCAGGAAGAATGATCAATTTTCCGGATTGAAAGAACTTAAACGGGTAGTTAACTTTTTCCATTTAAGTTAGACAACCCCATAGTCCCCATGCTCGTCGTGTAGAATCATCATCTTCTTAAATTTCTCATACTATCACGGGTGCATCCTATGGTGAGGCAGCCTAAATATTTCTCGTGGAATTCCCATCCGATCTTCTAGGCTTGATGAAATGAAAAGCTTCATTGAAGCCTTTCTTTGCTGCTTCTGGTGCTGCAGTGATAAAATACAGCTCCAAAATGTCTCCTCTGGCCAAATGTTGATTATTGACCCAAGTCTCCTGAATTGCTTCCCCAATCTATTTTGGTAGTTTGGAGATTCCTGCGAAGCCTGGTGTAATAGTATAAATTGGAGCTAAGTCTCCTAGATTATACCATTCTTGTACTTCATTTGGATAACTTTCCATTTTTATCCAAACTCTAGGATATTTTTCAAAGATATCAACTATTATTTTATCGGGGTTCATACCTCTTCCGGTAGTTAACTTCTCCTACTGCCTTTGATAAATATGCATAGGAGAAATTTTAATCTCATCGGTTTGGATCCTAGAAGTGCCAGTTTGTGGACTAAGATTCAACTCTCCCTCTTTAACCCCAAAGGTGGTGGGTTGACTTGAAGCCTTCGATTGTGACACAGAGGTCTCACCATTCGTTACAGCTTGTACATCCTCATAGAATACATCATTTGCAACACCTGTGATTATGGTACTTGAGTCCATAACCTTTGGGTTAGAGAACCATTCTCGAATTACTCCTTTTTACACCGTAAGAGATGCGGCTTGGAGAAGAGACCTTCGCAAATCTTAAAACAGTTAACACTGTGTCAGTTGGCATGCTCGTATGTGATCAAAAATAGATTCCCGATCGGCCTGTTGAAGTCGTCCTATGACCTCCGCATTGAGACATAGTGTCCCATAATCTCGTTCAAGGATATCCAGGCTCTCCTTGAGATGCCTTAGCCTTTTAAGGGTATCATCAATGATCTGTCCCTCCATCTCGAGTTAAATAATCTTCAAGAACATTTTCGTAAGATTTTATAACAATAATATCATAATCATAATATTGACATTCAGCTTGCTATCTAAGTAATCTAGCCTTTTTGGGTTTAGATTCAATTCTATTATATAAAATGACTTTAACACTTGAATTATCAATTTTTCAAGGTGAATTTCTTGGATAGCAGAAATAACGGCCATTTCTTAAACGCCTTTTTAACTGCGAAAAACTCCTTCTCATTGATATGGCATCGATTTACCTCGTTATTTGAGAATTGTTCGCTGCAATATCTGCAGGATACTTCACCTTTTGATGCTACTTTGGTAAGAACAGCCGCCCACCAATAATCACTGGCATCTGTGTATAGAACCAGTTCATCCTCATCATTTAGAATTGCCAGTTTGGGAAGTTGTTTGCAGACTTCCTTAAGATTTTCAATTCCTTTGTGGTGTTTCTTTTCCCATTTGAAAATGGAATTCTTTTTTAGTAGGGAACTAAACACCTTCATGTAATATTCTAGGTTACTTATAAACATCCCAACAAAATTAATAACTCCTAAAAAACATTGAAGTTGCTTTTTGTCCTTGAGCGTGTCTGAAAATTCTTATATATTTTCTATAATATACTTTTGTAGAATGATTCCCAACTCATCAATTTCTATCACAACGAACTCGGTTTTTCTTGTAGCAATCACTGCCTTCATTTTTGAAAGCACTAATTCTTCCTTGTAGCAAACATCTGAGAAAATTTTCAAATTTTTTAGATGATCCTTCATGTATTTTGATGCGACGAGTATAACATCAATGTATACGAACATGAAACTAAAATAATCTTTAAAGAGATTATCCATCTTCCTCTGATAAATCTTTGGGGTGCATTTGCTAGACCCATGGGCATAATATTCTAGATATAGTGTCCTTGTGGTGTGGAGAAGTTCGTGAATTTCTTACCTCCTTCTTCCATCTTAATCTGGTAAAACCCAGATTTGCAATCGAACTTGGAGAACAGTTTCGCATTTTTAATGCAACTTACCAAATACTCCCTACTTGGAATATAATACCCATCAAATTCCAAGATGTTATTAATTCCTTTTTAATTAATAAATAATCTTGGTGTTCCTCTTTTTAATTCTCCAAAGTTTTGGACAAGGAAACCCGAACTATTGTATGAAGAGATGCCTGCTTCAATTAACTTAAGGTCAATGTGTTCCTTGTAGAATTTGAAGGTCTATGGTTTTAAAAATAAGTCTCAGATTTACGATGTTGTTATCAATGTTAAAAAACACTGACTACCAAAATCGACCAGAGTAAAATAAAAATATGCAGCAAAAATAAAATTTAAGAACACGATAAAACAAATTCAGTTCACAAGTAAAAGTACTTGTGAACTTGGGTGTACAAACCCAAGAACTATATTACTTTCTTGTTTACGTTTAATACAAAAATATTAAGTAATATATGAAACTAAAATATCAATAAACTTGATACTAAATACTTGTCGCGGAATGGAAAGATCTCCTCCATTGGTTACGCAACTTCGAAGAACTTGTTAATCTCGAACAATAGCTCCAAGTAGTCTTCGTGTTCTTTCTCTTGCTCGTGCGTCTCACGTTGCGTCGTTCTCTCCTTCTCAAAATCCCATGCGTAAAGATCTATCGTCCATCTTGAAAAGTCGTGTGTTTAAGTGTATCGAAGGTATCCTTTTCTCTTGGCTTTGTCTTGTCTTAAATAGAAGAGTCCTAGAGTCCTAAACTTGGTAGACAAGTTAAACAAGTCCTAAACATAAACTAGGAAACTAAATAAAGTCTTAGACACAATTTAAGAAACAAATCTAGAGTCCCAATATATTTTGGGCCCAATAAAGGAAAATAACAAAATAATGAACTATTCCCAAGAATAAAATCCTCAACAATCTCACCCTTTTGCATTTCTGGACAAAATACCCAAGACGCATGAAAATGATCAAAAGACTAAATAACTCCCCCTGAATTAGAAACTCCCCCAAATGAAGTAACCATAACAAAAACGAATCACATTCACAGCAGCGTCTTCTACATTCTTATCCACCTTTTTGTTCGGAAAGCAAAAGGACCTCAACAAATGATTCCCAAAGTGCCTGATGCTGTGCAACCTGGTTATCTAACAAAGCAATCTGGGCTCGGACAAATGAAGCAGAAAAATGAACCGTGTTGGTACTGATGATGGGAATATCAGAACCAACATCAGACATGACACCAGCTCTAAGAGGTGCCTCGGTGCCTAAAGAAGGTAATCAGATTTTGCTTCACGAAAACATCAACGGTGGATTCGACGCTCAGCAATCAAGCCCCGATTTCGAAATTCCAAGAACAGCTCTTCAACTTCACTCGTCAAGAACCTCGTGGAGATTGATTCTAAGTCTTCATTCTCGACGGCTTGAGACGGAGCCTCATCAGAGCTAGAAGAGTGGTCGGAGGCAGTTGATTGACATCGGTGCACTGGCAGATGGAACATTGTCAGAATCGAAGCTTGGAGAAGAGGCAGGATTGTCTACAGGGGATGTTGGTTTTGGTGACACAACACCAGAACCAACATGGGCGGATACGACAGCTTTGGACTTCTTCTTTTCCGGAGCATTGTTGGGTGATGGTGAGTTCAATATTCTGCAAGAGATTGAAAACAACTACAAACAAAAACACGAGTGTCGTAGGCAGTAAAATTTGGAGAAATAGAAAGTAAAAACTTTAACTTTGTCAATATGGAAAAGTAGTAAGCAATAGATAAAAGAAGGGTTTGGACCATTGATTGGTCGGAGGATGCACTTTCAAAATTTTTTGAAGTACAGGATGCATTAAGTTACAAAAAAAACGTTAGGATGCAAACCCAAAAAACGCGTATAGTACAGGATGGTTACAATCTTTTCCCCTTAAAAAAATACCTCCCCCACTCTTTCTCAAAATAAGACACACGATCTCAAATCAACTACCCCATCATCTCAATTTTGGAAATAAAAACCACAAATCCCAACTACAAATTAAATCCGAGATAGAGCTAGATTTTTATAAACCATCACCATAGTTGAACAAAGCCTTTGCAAAGTAGTTTTTCACTCGCCAAATTAACCCCTTTATTACCTGTCCAACCGTTCAATTACAACTCCACTGAAACACTTGGTTAGCTAGATTCAAAACAAAATTAAGAGGTTTCAAGATAGACAAAAAACACAAGCAACAGTACGCACAGCAAGATGGCATCTTCACAAAGTATGAATGTCCTATGTGATGCCTAAAATTCATGACCTAAAACTTATACAAAAACACATTATGATTTCAGTGACTTGATTCAATGTTGCTTTTTTTTGCTGATAACATTATGAACCAACATTGCCTTAGGTGAAGTCAATGGAAACTTACCCCTTAACCAAAGTTAATGACTACATCAAGATCTCTCAAGAAGGTGAAATTTAAAGATTGGATCATTTTGTATCCAGATTTTCTTCATCCTTGAAGGGATTTGAATCTTTTAATCTTCAACCATTGCTGTGTAACACCTCTTGTTTTTGGACCTGGGAGAAAACCAGTTTCTGCGGGCAAGTCCCACAATCACCTAATTGAAGAGGTTGGTCCTTTTTGCCATCACTTTTATTGCAACACAGGACCTTATCGCACTTTCAGTCAAACTCGATGCATTTGGAATATGTATGAAAAGAAAGATAAAAATGCATGCAAAAGTATACAGATGTTATGAATGATGTTGATAATGGGTGTCACAACATCACAAACCAACATTGGTTAGACAATGCACATACCGAGATCTCTTCTCAAACGAGAGAAGGTCTCGAAATCTAATGCCTTCGTGAAGATGTCAGCAAGCTGATTATCTGTTCCAATATACTCAAGTCTAACAATCTTTCTCTCAACTAGGTCTCGAATAAAGTGGTACCTTATGTCAATGTGTTTGATTCGAGAATGCTGGACTGGATTTTTGGAGATGGCAATGGCACTTGAATTATCACCGAGCACAGTCAATGTTCTTCTATGTAGACTGTAGTCCTCTATCATTTGGTTCATCCACAATAAATGTGTACAAGCACTTCCAGCTACAATATACTCGGCTTTAAGAGGACCGTCTACTCGCTTGGGCTCTATTTTGAAAAGAGACAAAGATTCTCAAGTTTTAAAACAATTAGTAAACAAGCAAACAAATCTTACCATATCTTTGAAATTTATTTGTCGCTTTCTTGTAGTTCTTTGATCGAGATCTCCAATAATTTGGCTCATAGGATGATTCTTCTGAATTCTTGAGGGAATATTTTTCTGAAATGAGTCAATGGGTTCAGCTGGATCTTCCACACTTGGATCAGAATCTAATTTTGCGGCGGCTTGAGTCGATGTTGGTTCTGATGTTAAGTTCCCAGAACCAACATTGGTACCAACATCACTCAGTTCAGCACCTGCATCTCTGTTTTCAATACCTACACTTTTATCTACACCAATCGTGATATTATCTTGATGATTTTGATCATAAACCAGATCATCATCCTCAACAGGTTTAAAACCACTCATCAAATCATCAAACTTGACGTTAACCTACTCAATCATGCAACGCGTTCTAAGATTAAACAATCTATATGCATGATTATTTCGAGAGTATCCCATGAAAACACATTTATCACTCTTTGAGTCAAGTTTTGCAAGATGATTTCTTCCATTTAGCACATAACAAATGCACCCAAAAATATGAAAATAACTCAAATATGGCTTTTTGTCCATCAATAATTCAAAAGGAGTAACATAAGACCCTGGTCTAAAATACACCCTATTAATTATATGGCATGCAATGTTCATTGCTTCTGCCCAAAAACGTTTAGCAACCCCATTTGAAATAAGCATAGTCCTAGTTATTTCTATGAGAGATCTATTTTTGCGTTCGACTATCCTATTTTGTTGGGGGATGATGGGTGAAGAAAACTCATGGGTTATACCAACTTTTGAAAAATATTTTGAAAAGGATGCATTCTCAAATTCTTTTCCATGATCAGACCTAATCCTACCAATATTCACACCAAATTGCACACACAACCTTTTTGCAAGTTTTTTAAATGTTTCGAAAGCCTCAAATTTTTCCTTTAAAATTTCTACCCAAGTAAAATGAGAAAAATCATCTACTATCACAAGAACATACCTTTTACCACCAAGGCTCTCAACTTAAAGTGGTCCCAAAAGGTCCATATGAAGGAGTTCGAAATAATATGAGTTAGTGAGACTTTGTAAAATTAGATGTGGCACCGTGACTTGCTTTCCTTTCTTGCACGCCTCGCAAACAGGAACAGTTTTTGTGTTGATCTTAGGTAGTCCGATCACAGCACCCTTCTTGACCAAACTCTCCATTATCTTGTAATTGACATGTCCGAGCTTTTGATGCCACACCTCGGCATCACTCAATTGAGACATCTTGCAGAAAACATCACCATTGATTTGATAGCAATTATCTGAAGTCCTCTGATCAATGAGATTACATGCATTTCCTTCGTCATAAACTTTGCATCTTTCACGAGTGAACTTGACATTGAAACCACCATCACACAGTTGGCTAATACTTATCAAGTTCGCCGTTAAACCTTTAACCAACAACACGTTCTCAAGCTTTGCAATACCAGGTACATGAAGGGTTCCTTGGCCAATGATTTGGCCATTTGCACCTCCACCAAACTTGACCTTTCCTCCTTGAAACTTGACAATATTCGAGAGGAGATCTTCTGAGCCGGTCATGTGCTTAGAGCATCCACTGTCGAAGTACCAGGCTCCAGGGATGTGGGACTTGAGGGAGGTACAGATCATGTTGCACTTGATATCATTTTTCTTGACCCATACCTTTTTGAACCTGGTGTTGGTTTTGGTGTTGGTTTTCAGGAAACCAACATTGGATTCAGCAGTCAGCTTCGACCTTTTAAAATGAGTTTGTTTGCCAACAAGCTTCCAGCAATATGGTCTTATGTGACCTGGTTCACCACAGTGATGACACACGTATTGTCTTCTTCTCCTCTTGTGGCGTTTGGTCGACTTCACCTTTTGACTTGCATCTGGCTTTTGAACAGTTTTATATCCAATCCCATATTTTGAATAATCTGGGATACTCGATTCCAGAATTACATCCAGCATGGCCTTGCCCTTGTTGAGGTTTATGAGGGTTTCTTGGACCTTCTTCAACTCGGTCTTTACTCGTTCTAACTCATCATCCTTTTTGGCGAGGGATGACTCCAATCGGATAATTATATTTAGTTGGTCATCCTTTTCTTGAGTCAGTTTGTTCGCCTCAATCTTAAGATCCTTGACTTTGAGTACTTGTTTCGCCCAACTAACAAACAATTGATTATGCTCAACACTCAACTATTCGTACTCTTCAAAGTAATCAACATCCTCTGTATCCATAGTACCTAGACAAATAGGGATCAGTACTTAAAAGGTTAAGTAACCCGCTCTAGATGCCAATTGCAGAATTTGAAGGTCTATGGTTTTAAAAATAAGTCTCAGATTTACGATGTTGTTATCAATGTTAAACAACACTGACTACCAACATCGACCAGAGTAAAATAAAAATATGCAGCGGAAATAAATTTAAGAACACGATAAAACAAATTCAGTTCACAAGTAAAAGTACTTGTGAACTTGGGTGTACAAACCCAAAAACTATATTACTTTCTTGTTTACGTTCAATACAAAAATATTACGTAATATATGAAACTAAAATATAAATAAACTTGATACTAAATACTTGTCGCCGGAATGGCAAGATCTCCTACGTTGGTTACGCAACTTCTAAGAACTTGTTAATCTCGAACAATGGCTCCAAGTAGTCTTCGTGTTTTTTCTCTTGCTCGTGCGTCTCACGTTGCGTCGTTCTCTCCTTCTCAAAATCCCATGCGTAAAGATCTTTCGTCCTTCTTGAAAAGTAGTGTGTTTAAGTGTATCGAAGGTATCCTCTTCTCTTGGCTTTGTCTTGTCTTAAATAGAAGAGTCCTAGAGTCCTAAACTTTGTAGACAAGTTAAACAAGTCCTAAACATAAATTAGGAAACTAAATAAAGTCTTAGACACAATCTAGTAAATAAGTCTAGAGTCCTAATATATTTTGGGCCCAAGAAAGGCAAATAACAAAATAAGAAATTATTCCCAAGAATAAAATCCTCAACAATCTCCCCCTTTTGCATTTCTGGACAAAATACCCAAGACGCATGAAAATGATCAAAAGACTAAATAACTCCCCCTGAATTAGAAACTCCCCATAAATGAAGTAACCATAAAAAAAACGAATCACATTCACAACAGCGTCTTCTACATTCTTCTCCCCCTTTTTATTCGGAAAGCAAAAGGACCTCAACAAATGATTCCCAAAGCGCCTGGTGCTGTGCAACCTGGTTATCTAACAAAGCAATTTGGGCTCGGACAAACGAAGCAGAAAAATGAACAGTGTTGGTACTGATGTTAGGAATATCGGAACCAACATCAGACATGACACCAGCTCTAAGAGGTGCCTCGGTGCCTAAAGAAGGCAATCAGATTATGCTTCACAAAAACATCAACGGGGGATTCGACGCTCAGCAATCAAACCCCGATTTCCAAATTCCAAGAACAGCTCTTCAACTTCACTCGTCAAGATCCTCGTGGAGATTGATTCCAAGTCTTCAATCTCGACGGCTTGAGACGGAGCCTCATCAGAGCTAGAAGAGTGGTCGGAGGCAGTTGTTTGACATCGGTGCACTGGCAGATGGAACATTGTCAGAATCGAAGCTTGGAGAAGAGGCAGGATTGTCTACAGGGGATGTTAGTTTCGGTGACAGAACACCAGAACCAACATGGGCGGACACGACAGCTTTGGACTTCTTCTTTTTCGGAGCTTTGCTAGGTGATAGTGAGTTCAATATTCTGCAAGAGATTGAAAGCAACTACAAACAAAAAAACGAGTGTCGTAGGCAGTAAAATTTGGAGATAGAAAAATTAAAAACCTTAACTTTGTCAATATGGAAAAGTAGTAAGCAATAGATAAAAGAAGGGGATGAAAAAAGTAAATTTAAGAAAATACCTCCCCCACTCTTTCTCAAAATAAGACACATGATCTCAAATCAAATACTCCATCATCTCAATTTTGGAAATAAAAACCACAAATCCCAACTACAAATTAAAACCGAGATAGAGCTAGATTTTTATAAACCATCACCATAGTTGAACAAAGCCTTCGCAAAGCAATTTTTCACTCGCCAAATTAACCCCTTTATTACCTGTCCAACCGTTCGATTACAACTCCACTGAAACACTTGGTTAGCTAGATTCAAAACACAATTAAGAGGTTTCAAGATAGACAAAAAACACAAGCAGCAGTACGCACAGCAAGATGGCATCTTCACAAAGTATGAATGTCCTATGGGATGCCTAGAATTCATGACCTAAAACTTATACAAAAACACATTATGATTTCAGTGACTTGATCCAATGTTGCTTTTTATTGCTGATAACATTATGAACCAACATTGCCTTAGGTGAAGTCAATGGAAACTTACCCCTTAAGATCTTTCGTCCTTCTTGAAAAGTCATGTGTTTAAGTGTATCGAAGGTATCCTCTTCTCTTGGCTTTGTCTTGTCTTAAATTGAAGAGTCCTAGAGTCCTAAACTTGGTAGAAAAGTTAAACAAGTTCTAAACTAAACTAGGAAACTAAATAAAGTCTTAGACACAATCTAGGAAACAAATCTAGAATCCTAATATATTTTGGGCCCAAGAAAGGCAAATAACAAAATAAGAAATTATTCCCAAGAATAAAATCCTCAACATTCCTTAAGTATTTGTTGCATATCCTTTCGATCTTCTTGATTCATCAGGATAGGCTTGTATCTAACAAGCTCGTTTTCTTTTCCGGATTTCACCTTCAAAGATGCTTGAGCTCATTCTTATCCCACCATGCTAAAGGATCTTTGTTGAAATTCTTTTGAGTTTTTCTTTTGATATCCTCCAGTTAAATTTGTTCTTCTATAGTGGTGTCTGGTTCTGAGCTTGTGTCTATGCTAACTTTGAGGGATTCAATCATTTATGATTTTATCCTCTCTTCTTTTCGGCCTCCTAGACTCTCATTTCGTAGTTTGAGAATCTCTTCTCCATACCTTCTTTGGTCCTTCATTTTTGGGTGTCGAAGTTTTCCTTCATCACCACGCTTGCTGCGAAAATTGATAGCCATTTTTCTGTGGAATGCCTCTCTTAGTCACTGGATTATAATCTTATGATCACATGGGGTTGTGAGAATAAGTCTTCTAGTCTCATTTTTGTGTGTGAATCTTTTAAATGTCTGTGAGAAACTTATTCCTAATAGAATATCCACTCGCGTATCATGGAAATAGATTGGTGGAGTCTTTACCTTGTACCATGGAGTACCATTTGCTCCACTCATCATCATTTCCGCTTGCTTGATCCCTCTCTTAAGGATGAGAATCCTTTTAGAGAAATATCTTCACATATACTTGAGATAATTCTTATTCCATTTCTTTGGGGAAGACCTCTGGTTTAGCTCTACAGATTCGTGCGCCTGAATCAATGTAGGCTGCAAAAATTTTTGCACGATATTTTTCATATATCATTCCGATGGGAATGTATATGGAGAATGGACTAGTGCTCATTTAATTATGTATCTTTTTGCACTCACGGTAAACTCCATTCCATATCTTAATCTTTACCAAGGTCTATGATCCTCGAGAAACTCTAACCCTAGAGTTATCTGTTCTGGGGTTCTTCCTTTGCTACCCTCAATAACTGTTTTAATTTCTCCAATCTTGAGGATTCTTTGATATCTTTCTATGAAAGGTTGTTGTAAGTGACATAATTCATCACAAGTCAAGATTTTATCCTTCTGTGTAATGTCAAATATCACTTCTACACCTCTCCATCCTTCTGGGCACTTCAATTCTCCATTAGTTCTGAACACCTCAGGAGCTCGAGTGCTTTGGCTGATTCTTGGACCTTCCCATAGAGGTCCACTGATCATTCTGTCTTGTTGGAAAGACATTCTCCTTGGTTTGATCATGAGGATCTTGCTCTTATTAAGAACCAAATGATAATGTATCTTCATGCCTATCTTTCCAATTGTTGGAGATTGCATGATCTCCGGCCATGTCTTCGAAGATCCTTGGTATTTTTATGAACTCTTTTCTCAAAAATACTTCTGAATGATGAGTATTTGAAAGTGCATAGTAAATCTTGTATGTAATCGAGAAGGGTCTATTTCCCTCCATCATCAGGTCTGGCCTTCTAAAATCTTGATGAAGGTTAAGGACTCTGCTAAAATCTCGATCTGCCAAATTATACGCTATTCTTGGGTAGACGTTGAATGCCAATTTCCCCTCATACAAATTTCCCGTGATTGCTCTAAGACAAGAATCTTTGATATTTGAGATCATTTTATCAAAAAGAGCGAGATTTAATGGAGAATTAACTCCTTTAAAATTAGTTTTATAATTACTCTAATAGCTCCATGTGGGTCCATGAAAGTTTATTCAGCATTTCTCGTTTGAGTCCTCTCTTAATCTCCTGGGTTTCTCTGTAGGGGATTAGTTGCATCTCGATTTGGTTTCCTGTGTATTCCGTGGGTATCGCGAGTTCTCCCATGGTGTTTCTAATTCCTTAACCCCAACTTATCCATCGCCTTTTCCATTTCTACTATTGTAAATCCTTCATACATTTGAATTCTTGGATCTTCTTTCATTATCTTCATAAGTGTTTTATGAGAAACTATTGTATGGGAGAGGAATCCTAAAATATCCTCTTTAACTACTTGCTGAAGAAATTCTCCTTCACTCTAATTCTTAATATGATTCACTTCCATCTTCAGAGTAAATTTATTCTTCATAGATTCTTTCATCAGAGGTTATATCCTCAAGTTGATACACCTGTACCAGATTTTGATAATAGACAGCTTCTTCAAACTCTTAGGTTGTCTCGAACTGTCTAACTCCTCTTTTTTAATTTTCAAGGCAATCTGTAGAAATGTGCCTTTTAATTCCACAGGTCCAGCAGTTGCAATCTTTAAAGCTTTCATCAACTCTGGTACGAGCTCGTCTGAAAGTTCTTTTTATTAGAGTCCTGATGGTGCTTCCTTGGCTTGAAATCGAGCCTTGGCCCCATCTTTTATCTTAATTTGTAGTTCCTGACCTTTTGTTTTGACCAGAACCTTCTTGGTTTCCATATAAACCTTTTCTTCTACGAACCTTAGGGTGGTTTCTTTCTTTCTTCCGCTTATGTCTCTGTGGATGACCTCCGACTACTGATAGGATGTCATTTTCAGCACAACATAGAGGAACTGATTTGTTAATTCCTCTTAATCTCTTTTAATTCTTGTGAAGCGCCGCCTGTGGTACCACTCTGCTAACTTGGCTTTTAAGAATGACATCCTTCTTGCAACTGTATCCATATCAGTTGCTGGATTGTATTCTTGGATCAACATCTCTCTCCAAGGGCTGGGTATTTTCGAAAAGAAAAGTTGCACCGCATCTCCATCATACACTTTAGCTTTCCACTGGTATTCAGTGAATAGTTGGATATATTTGTCTATATGACAAATATCTCGTAACTCGAGGCAATAGAGGGATTGTCGATATTTTTTCTAATTTTCCTCTTCCATACCCTTGATATATTCAGTGCCGATAAAATAGATTTTAAATAATTTGGCAATATTACCGACTATTCCTTTTAATGATTCTACAGATGTAACTCCTATTTTTATATCTAATCCTGTTAAATCGCACGCGATCTTCACCGATCCTTCAAGGTCATTTCAAGGAGTAAATGAACCCTTCCTTTTTAGACCGAGAGTTCCAGTCGCAATTTGCATTGCAGATGCCTAGTCGTCTATTAATATCTCTTGATTCTTGAAATTTGGGACATCCAGATTTAACATTAATACATATAGATTTATGGGATCAAGTTGAGACTTCAAGTATGGCACGTTGAGAATATTGGGCCTTCAGGAACATTGCCTGGTATCCACTACATCCGTAGGATCTCCTTTTATGGTGAAACCTCTAACATGCAGCATTGGTGCGTCTAGCGTTGGTTCATGTTAATCCGTACTTTCGCCTGGATTGAGACTTATTGGTGGTGGTGCAGAAGCGCTTCTCGGAACCAAGGCATAAGAATCTCCTGAGTTTATTTTTAGATCCAGAATACCCAATCCTGTGAAGGATTCAATAAGGTAGTGTAGATCTTTAATGTTGATATTCTCCATTACTTTTTGGGTTGAAATGGAGTCCCTTTATTTATAGCCATCATCTTTTCTTCCTCCGTTGGTTGTCTTTTAACCCCAGTCGGTTTCCCCTTTTGATGTAAAAGGGGTTCCACTCCTAAAGTTATATGTCGTCTTCATCCGGATGTATTTAGCATAGATTCGTGGACCTTGACTAATTTTGAACATCAATTAGGATTTCTCGTGTTTCCCTCTAATGTTCAAGTGTCTCTTTCATCTGCACCTGGATACGTTGTTGATGGTGGTTGATGTCTTGTACTATTTTTTGGATTTATCTAATATCTTTAGGATTCTTAGAGGAATCGGATATCACCTCGCTGAAGTTGGATCTATTGATGGGATTCATGTGCGGCATCCCTATAATTCAACAGATCCATCTTTAAAATTTGTTGTACCCAAAGGTAACACAGGTGATATGCCTTTTATTTCTCGCATTGTCTCAAGGTTTTCTGTTGACTCTAGCGAGAACTTGTTAAACATATTAGTTGTCCCAATATGTTATTTTCTCTGATGTTCCAACTCGTATATTTTCAAGATTTTGAAATATCGCCTGAAATGAATATATCTCGAACACTCGGTCGGATCAATTTTTAGAGATAATTCTCCTCGCCAAAAGTTAATTACATAATTATAATAAAATTTTCTTATAAGTTCTTAATAAACCTAGACTCTGATACCATTTTTCATGATCAAATAAAATGAGCAAATCTTATAATTATTTTCATTATTTTATCAATTTATTTTGAATATTTTTAAAATTATATATATATATATATATATATATGGGTGAGTTTATATGGGAACTAATCCCTGTGTGAAAACTTAGAAACCTTCTATATTACCTAAAATGTGATGCTCCTTTTGAATCATGTACATGCTAATTAAGATAATAGTAAAAATCAAGGGAACATGGTAATAGCAATGTGAAAATATAAATATCATTTTGCATTATTTAAATTAGCATCACATATAATGTATTATAGCGGTTCCTAGATTCCCACCTATGGAATTAGTTCTCGCATGATTCTAGTCCTATATATATATATATATATATATAGGATTAGGTTCAAATAGAACCCATGTCAATATATGCAAACCTAGGGACCAATCTAGGCCGTAGATCTAATAAAATATGTGGACCAGATTTTTTCTATTTTTTAAATTCATTTAATTATATATATAGAAGGACAAGGGTGTTTATGTAAATTTACATAAGCCTATTAATCAATTTAAACCCCAACCCCCCGTCTCTACCCCAAACCCTTCTCTCCCTCTCTCCCCCAAAATCGGCGCTCATCACTCTCTCCCCCAAAATCAATCGGTCGCTCATCCCTCTCTCCCCCAAAATCGGCGCTCATCCCTCTCTACTGACTTGTTGATGGCAGCAGCCCAATGAACTTGCGAGGCGGAGGCGGCGTTTGGCAGCAGAGGAGGAAAGGAAACGGCCGCGATGAAGCACACCCGCGGCGTTTTGGCAGCGGCGGTGGTCTCGAATCGCTGGAGCCGGACGCCATCTCCCGATTGAAGCCGTCGCCATCGCCGATTGAAGCCTGGTGGGAAACGTACGGAGGCTGGTTCACTGTACGCCGTTGGTTGACGCGCCCCTTCTGAATCGGCGACGGCGGATGTGACTTCGGGCTTATGGTAGCGACGTTTCAACATGTGGGGCCGCTGGGTTTCGGGTCGTGGCGGTTTGGGGGTATGAATTTTTGGGTTTGCCGGGTTGTGTACGGCGGATCGTGACTGGGGTGGCGATGGTTCAGTCAGGCGTGAAGTGGTTGGTGGTCTGTGGTGGCGGATTGAATGGGTGGCGCGGCCATGGTTGGAGGTTGTCGTGGCTGGGCTTTACCAATTGAGGCCGGGCCGATTGACCGTGGCTGGACCGGACGGCGGCGGTGTTGAAACCGTCGGGCATGTTACTAGAATTCCTTGCTATTTGTCTTTAGTTTTATATGTGTGGATATTAACTTCTCAGTTGGATGCTGTGTTATTACGGATGATGGAGTTTACTGAATATATGGGTGTTTAGTATTTGCTTTCTGTTTGTTGCTGGGTTTTTTTTGTTTTTTTTTATTGGCATGTTTTTTTAATTGTGTTTTAATTGTGGTCTGCTTATGAACTATTTGATATTTCAGCAGAATATTATATGAAACCTAGGGTGTAATTAAAAAAAGCACTGATAATATAGTAAAAAAGCGTTGTAATAATATTAAGAAAAGCATTGCTATGTTATTATAAAGAACTAAAATATAGTAAAAATCCAAAATTCGTACTCGTAATTTAACAGTGTTTTTTTATACAGTAATGTAGTGCTAAAATTAATCACATGCGATGCTTTTTAATATTCAGGTTTTTAGATTTAATTACATTTATTTATAAAACGAAATTTGTGATGCTTTTTGTATACAGTCGTAATGCTTTTTCTTTACCCATGTGCTTTCTAAAGAGCAATGCAGTGCTCTTTCGAATTGCTGATATATGTCCAAAATACCCTTTTAATTAAATTAATTCAATATTTTCCATAATTACCCTGCTGACGTGTCATGTTCTCAACCATTAAGATTATCCAATCTAGTGGTCAGGATGAGTCCCTAGGTTCACATATAATGACATGTTTCCATTTGAACCCAACCCTATATATATATATATATATATAACAATATTCATAAACAAACAACTGAACTATAAATCCTCATGGGTTCTCTTAAAATCTAGTACCTGGAATCGGACACCTAGGTGCATTGACTCAAAGTTCCCTACATGGGTCACAGAAAAAGCCCAATGAAAAGATGGATTGTGTAGATATGGCTTTTTAGTAAAGAAAAAAATATATGAAGAATTCTGAGTACAAATTTGTTGACCCTCTTTAACGGCGGTTAACATTACCTTCCTCAACACCATCTTGTGGGTCCCATTTTCAAAATTATTGGGATTAAAAAACGTGTTGACAACTTGTGGGTCTACTCTATTAAATTATTGGATTAAAAAAATGTGTGGTCGTTTAACTTAGCTTCTTCATGAAGTCTCATAAAACACTCAATTAATATTGTAAAAGGTAATAAATCACCATTTTATAGTTTTGTAAAACAAAATTAGGGTTGGAAAAAACTAAAAATGCTAAAGAAATAATTTGGGATGAAATTGGAGTTCAACAATCCACAATACGTCAATGATTCAGGTTTTATTTCTATTTTACAATTTTCTTTCTGTTGACCCAATTTCCCCTCTTTGTTAATTTCTTAAAATGAGACTTTTTAAATTTAGATAATTTATGAATATTTGATGACCCCATTCCCCCTTCTTATTTATGATTATTCCCTTGCGGAGAGACCAATATCTATATGGATAAGTGAGAAATTTTGTTTCATTATATACAAATTTGCAAGAACTTTAGTATTTAATTTGATCGCTACTTGATGATTTGATATAAAAAAATATTTTGATAACTTTTTTTTTGTTATTATGCTTTTTACAGATTAGTATGGATAATCAAAAAAGTTTATATCTGGATGCAAATGCCAAAAATTCTTTTGAAGAAATGGGTGTTCAACATTTGGGTTTTAATGAATATGAGAAGTCTCTCCTAGTTGATGAAGAGTGTGGGAGTTGTAGAGATCATGAGTTTGTGGATGATATAAATGAGAAGGGGGAGCCAAAAATTGGAATGACTTTTGACACAGTGAAGGAAGCTTATGATTTCTATAATACATATGCAAGGGAGATTGGATTTAGTATAAGGATATTACGAACAAATGAGAAAAAACCCAACAAGATTATCATCCAACGACTAGCATTAGTTTGTTCATGTCAAGTCAATCTTACAAAGATCAATACACCCCAAATAAAAAGAGATATTTGGCGGTTTGATTGTAAGGCGATATTTGTGGTTATATGGGTTTCTCGAGATAAGTATAAACTAATTGAGTTCAAGTCAGAGCATTCTCATGATCTTGTTCCACCCGAGAATTCACATTATTTGAGGTCGCACAGAAAAATTGATTTTTCACAAACTGAAACGATGAAGAAAATGTGTTCGTCTGGAATAAAACAAGCCCAAATATTCTCATACATGTGTGAAGAAGCTGGTGGAGCCCAAAATCTCAATTTCACAAAGACTGATTGCAATAATTTGTTACAAAGTACGCGAGGGTGATGCCAAATTCCTCCTTGAATATTTCAAACAAAAAAGCGTGGAAAACAAATATTTTTTTACTCTTTTTGAACCCACAAAAATGGTGAGATATGTGGTGTATTTTTTGTGATGCAAAATGGAGAAGATATTATGGGTTATTTGGTGATGCAGTTTATTTTGATACAACATTTCGAACAAATAATTATGGTATGTTATTTGCACCAATTGTAGGCGTCAATCATCATGGGCAGACGACTCTTTTAGATGTTGTATACTAGATGGTGAAACAACTTCTGCAGTTACCTGGTTACTTAATACTTTCTTTGAGGCTATGGGTGGAAAAAACCAAAAAGCGTATTTACAAATCAGTCTACAGCCATATCAAGTGTTGTTGATGCACTATTGCCTGAAGCCCATCACGATTTATGTTTGTGGCATTTTTGTCAAAATGTCGCAAGAATCTTGAGCAGTAATGGATATAAATCATTTTCACTATTGCAAAACAGTGATTTAACGGTGGTTTTTAGAGGCTTTTAACGGCGGTTTTTGTGTACCGCCTTTATATCGACCGCCGTTAAATTTTACGGCGGTTTTTAAAAACCGCCGTAAAAAATTATGAATTAACGGGCGGTTTTTTAAGGATTTAACGGCGGTTTTTTGAACCGCCGTAGTTTTTAGATACTTTCGACGGCAGTTTTTGAAACGCCATCGAAATTATCACATTTAACGGCAGTTTTCGAAAAGTACATTCTAGAAAGTGTGTTTTCCAGTACTGACATTTTACGGCGGTTCTTGAGAATACCTTCTAGAAATTGTATTTTCCAGAACGGTCATTGAAAAATACCTTCTAGAAAGTAGTAAAAAAA
>BMAC01000437.1:524822-606520 GCA_014905375.1 Phtheirospermum japonicum | reverse complement strand
CCTCGGTTTTTTGTGAATTTTTTTAATTTTATTTTATTTTTGGTTATCAAGAAACCGAGGGTAACCGTTGACCCTCGGTGTTTCCGAGGGTCTGATGCCCTCGGAAATAACTCCGCTCGAAAATTCCTCGGTATTACGTTCGGTAATTATGGCGGTAAGTTTTGGCGGCTAATTTTCGAGGGAAAAATCGAGGGGTCTTATTTTCCTTCGGAAAAAACCGAGGGTCTCAGTTTCCCTCGGTTTTGCCCTCGGTTTTCGCCGAGGGAAATGAAACCCTCGGTTTTCCCCTCGGAAAATTGCAGTTTTTTTGTAGTGATTAACCATGATTTTGAAGAAGTTGACTTTACACATATCTTTCTGCAAAATAATTTATTTGTGAATGTCTTTACTTTGTGCATAAAATTATTCCAAGCATCCATCGATTTTGATACTTAAAAAAATGTTACACTATTCGAGAAAATAGAAGCAGGCGCAGGTTAGGAAGGGTGAAAAAGATGAAAACAATTGTAAATTCAAAATAAATGAATAAATTGTGAAGATAGTTTCGGAATGCAATAAGGTAAGATGGGGAAAAACATAATTATTTAATAAAACATGACTCAAAATAAATTTAGAAAAGTAATAAAAATAAATAACAAAAAATTGTCATCCCACGACAAATTTAAAGACGGGATGTTATTACCCTTTTAACAGCGTTAAAGTGGGTCATGATAACCTCCGTTAAAGGGGGTAACAAATTTTCTCTCAGAATTCTTGGGTAAAATCGATCCTACCGTGGGTGTACTATACTCATGGCCCAAAATATATTAAAAAATGATATGTCTATAGTTATAAGTATGGACACTTTAGTGCACTCACTGTAGGATCAATTTTACCCAAGAATTCTTCATATATTTTTTTCTTTTCTTTTTTTATTTTTTTTCAAACGAAAAAGCCATATCTACACAATCCATCTTTTCGTTGGGCTTTCTCGGTGACCCATGTAAGGAACTTTGAGTCTGTGTCCGATTCCAGGTACTAGATTTTAAGAGAACCCATGAGGATTTATAGTTCAGTTGTTTGTTTGTTAGTAATATTGTTCTAAAAAGAAATTATAGTATTATGAAGTTAATTAGTTAGTATCATTGTTTCATGTGGCAGCATTTATTAAAATCGGTTGTGTTGACAGGTTCATTAATTAACATGTTCTTTAGCCTTATCAAACTTTAAATATTTATATTTGAGCGTTCTTTTTGTTTTGATAAAGAAAATACACTAGAATCAAACATCTGGATGATGTGTTTTGGACACTAGGCTCAAATGACTTTGAGGTAGTATATGGTCTATATTTTAAATACTCTCCGGCAAAAAAAGCAGTGTAATTGTTAAAGTGAGCACAAAATGCTAATCGTTCTTTTTTGATGTTCTATGTCGATTTTTATTATTTTTTTTAATTAATTAAGTGTATTGGTTAATCACTAAGTAAAAAAAGGCTTTCGTACGGGTTATCCTGGACTTTTCTGTTAAGAATTTATTCTTGTCAATATTCCTATTTTTGTTGTTTGTCTCTCTTGGGTTTATGGACTTTTATATTGAGAGTTTATTATTGGCAATAATTCTTACTTTTATTGTTTGTCTCTTTTTGGCTCAAAATAAATTAGTGAAATAGATTTAGAACTTTATTTATTTCATTTTATTTATTTTCTAAATTGCGTTTAGAACTTTATTTGTTTCCTACATTGTGTTTGGAACTCGTATAGCTTGTTTACAAAATTTAGGACTTTAGAACTCTTGTCTATTTAAGACAAGACGAGAACACAAGAGAAGATCATCTCTCATACACGGCTTATAACGACGCAAAGAAAAAGAGAGACGCACGGGATTGAAGAGAACACACGACGCAAACAGCAAGGAAGAATTTTACAAGCAAGATAACTACTTGGAGCCACTGTCCGGGATCAAGAAGGTCATCGAAGTTGCGTGACCAACGGAGGAGATCTTTTCATTTAGGAGACAAGTATTTAGTATCATATGTTTGATGCTCTAGTTTTAACTTTGTCTGATGTTAGTTTTGATGTTGTTAACATTGTTCTTAACATCTGTTTTCTAAAATTGTTGTTTATTACTCTGAAACTGTTTGATGTTAGTTTCGGTGATTGTAACATCGAAAGCAACATCGTTTTACTGATACTTATTTTGTGTTTTTGGTAGTTTCCAATTCTCTCGCAGGATGTCAAATTCTTGTCTGCCCTGAAATTCAAGAAGAAAAAGTCCAAAGCTGCACACAAGGTTGGTGATGGTTCTGGTGTTTCGTCACTAAACAAGACATCACCTACAGCTGCTCCGATTTCATCTCCTAACTCCAATTCTGATGATGTAGGTTCAAAAGGCACCTCGGTCCACTTAGCTGCTTCTAAGCAGTCTTCTAATGACTCTGATGAAGATCCGTCTCAGACCGTTGAGATTGAAGACATGGAACCAATCTCCACGAAGTTCTTGACTACCGAAGCTGAAGAGATATTTTTCAATTATCGAGTTGCTGGTGCTTCTCGTGTTGGTTCTGGTGATGGTAACACCAGTTTTAACACTGTTCTATTTTCTGCTCCAGTGGTGCGGGCTCAGGTGGATTTGCTTACTCATCAGATTGACCGGTTACAAGTTCACATTGTTCAACTCCAGACGCTTCGGGACTCGTTTATTGAGGTCCTTTTACTTTCATAACAAAAAGGGGGAGAAGATGTAGACGACGCGAGCGGACGAGGATGAAGAGGATGGTGATAAGGAGTTCGTTTGTTTTGAACAATGAGTATTTTATTTAGGGGGAGTTTTTCAATTCAGGGAGAGTCTTAGTGTTTTAGTTTGAACTTATTTTTCGTCGTAGTATTTTGTTCAGAAAGGCAAAAGGGGGAGATTGTTGAGAATTTATTCTTGGCAATAATTTCTATTTTTGCTGTTTCTTGAGCTCAAAATAAATTAGGGAACTAGATTTAGAACTTTATTTATTTCCTTTTATTTGTTTTCTAGATTGTGTTTAGGACTTTATTTGTTTCTTAGATTGTGTTTAGAACTTATTTAACTTGTTTACCAAGTTTAGGACTCTAGGACTCTTGTCTATTTAAGACAAGACGAGAACACAAGAGAAGATCATCTCTCATACACGGCTTATAACGACGCAAAGAAAAAGAGAGACGCACGGGATTGAAGAGAACACACGACGCAAACAGCAAGGAAGAATTTTACAAGCAAGATAACTACTTGGAGCCACTGTCCGGGATCAAGAAGGTCATCGAAGTTGCGTGACCAACGGAGGAGATCTTTTCATCTAGGCGACAAGTATTTAGTATCATATGTTTGATACTCTAGTTTTCATATATTACTTTTTATCTTTTTGTATTGATCCTGAACAAAGAGAAATAATATAGTTTTCGAGTTTGTACACCCAAGTTCACAAGTACTTTTACTTGTGAACATAGTTTAAATTGCTATGTTCAAACTATTTTTTATATTTATTCCGCTGCACGTTTTTAACTTTATCTTATGTTAGTTTTGATGTTGTTAACATCGTTCTTAACATCTGTTTTCTAAAACTGCTGTTTATTACTCTGAAACTGTTTGATGTTAGTTTCGGTGATTGTAACACCGAAAGAAACTTCGTTTTACTGATACTTATTTTCAAAATCATAGACCTACGAATCTACATTTTCGTATCGGTTGTCCAACCCATACATAATCAATCGATATGAAATGTTCCAACTTTCTCTATCAGTTCAGACAACCGTTACGAATTATTCAATTTTCGAATTGGTTGGCAACTAATATGATATAATATCTATTAAATGATTACTCAGATAAAATATCAGCATTCCATATGGGGTTCAGAATCTCAATACTCAATTGTATTTGTGTTAGAACTCAAATTTGAAATATTCAACCAATTTTTTTTTTTACAATTTAATTCTAAATTATACTATAGATCGGAGGATAATTCGGCTCAATCACATTTTGGCAATTTGAAATTCCAGGATTTATCTGGACCTATGGATATATTTATTTTATTATCATTATATTTAATTAACTAAATACAATATAATAATACGATATCTCATACTTTTTGAACATAATTTAACATATGTATATGACATAATTATTTAACATCATTTAATTTCAAGACATAATTTAAATAAAAAAATTAATAACCCCGCATCAAATGAAATTTTATTTTATTATTTATAAAATTATAAATATTCTAAGATTCCGAACATGATATAATAGACTTATATATAATCATAAATAAATATATTTACATATATATAATTAAAGTTTCATAACTTAAAAAGTTAAATTTTATCCATGAAACATGATCGTTTACTCGGTTCCACCGAACCACCACGACCGCCTCATCTGAAAAAAAAGAAAAAAAATCATTACTCAAAAGAAATAAAAGTCAATCATGAGAAGATTATGGACATGATCTCTAGTTAGTGCCTTGATAATCATGAGTATTATTTGAGGGTGGGTGAGGCCAAATTGCTCTTATATTAAGATATTGATGTTGAATAAGAGCGATCGTCCATTAATTTACTAAATCTACCTTCCACTTTATTTTTATTTTCCTTTAGAAAAGGTTGTGGATTTAAGTATTTAACATTGCTTACGTATCATGTAAGTTATGATTGTGTAGAAGTCTACATTGTATCATGAAGCCCAGTCAAGTGTGTCCTCATATAACTTGTATAAAAAACTTCGTTTAGATGTCAGTTCATAGATATTATAATTATATGATAACGTCAAGTTTAAGAGTATATGATTCATTAGTGAGGTAGGATATACTTATCCCGCCATTAATACGAGCCTTTTTAGTGAGTTTTTTCTCATGATCACCCATTCCAAAATTTCTCAACACAAGCACATTTGGTGGGAAATCGGTATATGAAATTGACTTATATCTAACAAACCAGTTTCCACTCTTTTCACTTGTTTCAGTTTCTCTTTTTGGCATTAGAAAATCAAAAATGCCTTCAGTTCTTTTGGGAAGTAATTTTTACAACTTTCTTATTGTCCATTTTCTGGAAAATAATATACGCTACACAATATATTACTAGACAAACAACTACCATTCACCAACCCATCAAGAACACCAATATATTGAATAAATAAAAATAATAAAACTCTACTTTTTTGTGCACGCGTAATTAACATTTGATTTTTGCTATTATTATATTAATGGGATACATCTATGAAAAAAAATTAAAGATATACTGACTAATGAAAAGGGATTATATTTTAGGGAACAACTAAAATATTATACGAATTACCTTTGTGGACAGAGTCAAATGAGATCGAGTATGGAATGCTTAATTACAGAAATTTTGTCTTTTTTGTATTGTTTTGTCCAAATGGACGTTTATGTATCTGTCTTTTGATAGCTCTTGTATTTATTAACTTAATAAATGATTGATTAAGAAAATAAATAGCCAAGTCAATTAATTATCAGGAACTTTCATATTTTGACACCATTACGTACCAAATTAAGTGTAATGATAACCAATTTGAATCCGTCAAAATAGAATGACTTCTCCACCAATAAATGCATGTTGCCCTTTTCCTTCCTTCGTGCCTATGCCCAAAAGTTTGAAAATATTATTATAATTTTTGCACTCAGGATTTTAGTTCAACTCTCTTCCCAAGACATATGGTGTCATTTCGATTCAATTTATCTTATAGAGTTTTACTACATCAAACTCTCTGTCAGTTTAATGGAACATATACATACAACGAATTATTCATTGGATTTTTCCATGATATCAGTGTTTTTTTTCTCCCATTAACTTCATTTAGCGAAGAGCCTTAAAAATTGATAGCAATAAATATCAAGAATGTAAATACATATATTTTATACTTAGTTTCATATTATATGCTGAATCTTATGCAAAAAATATTCCCTTAAACTAGAAATCAAAAAATATAAATCTCTTCCCATCAACCACTGAGGAAAAATAAATATATATAGGTATAAATCTCTTCCCATCAACCCACTGATAAAAAATAAAAATATATATGAAAATAATAAATGATGTTTTGTAATAAAAACAAAACTATTGTGCGCTCGTGAATAAGTAATTGAGAATTTAGATATTTATTATTTTTATATATTATGTAAATATGTATTTGATACTTTATATAAAAAGAATTTTTGATAAATTAAAAAAAAACACATTAATTCTACTATTTCTTTATGATCTTCTTTTCTTTTTTACGTTATCAGAACAAAACTCTAACTTATTGAGAATTGTCGACAAATAGGCTTACATAAACCAAAATAACAATTATACAAGTTTTGTACGTACATATATAAAAAATCTAACTGCGCTGAAAATTCGAAAAATTATTTTTAAGCATTTGAACCGTTGGATCGCGCTCCGATTTTCACAATTGGATTGTTAAATTTGAGGTAACATATATTGAATTTCGAATAAAGCGGGTTTTGTTTTCGTAATTTCCTCAACAAAGTTTTTCAAAACAAGTTTGCGCACAATCGAACTGTTGAATCAAACTAAAAATTCGATATGTTTGTTCAATACATATAAATGTTTATTCTGAGTGGTGGAGATCTAAATTTGAGTTCTACCTTATAATTAATTTTGAACAAAACTGATTTTATTTTTTGAAACTGTGTGCTCACTTTTTTTTTTCAAAATGAGTTTACACACAATTTAATAGTTGCATGAATCTGGAATTTTAATATAGTGTTCGAAACACGTAGTGGTTAAATCTGGACGGTAGAGATCGGATTGAAACTCTCTATCATCAGAAGCATATTGTGGAAAGACCTATTGCAAAAAGAAAAGGTGAGTAATACCTATCGTGTCTTTCCTACAAGGTAATATGAACTAACCTATTATTTATTAAATAAAAATAATAAATATTTGTTTACATTTATAGGTTGCATTATGTGAGTTAGCTCTCAATTCAAGTTCTTATACAAAGCATGTATATGTTACCTATGATTAAATTGGGTCACGTTATGTACAATCTTGGCAAATATTGAAGTAATATTTTAATGACATTCATAGAGTACATATTATATTACTTATACATTCAGATGATTTCTTACTTAAAAATAATAAATGAAGTTAATTACATGATTAGATGAGAGATTGATCATGATTTTGCCAATATATTTAATTAAGCATGAGTTTTCGATGAATTGATTGTTTCGTGTATGTTGGTAATTCTGTTAATACTGAAATATTAAGCGCTACTTTAAATATATGTATCGTTGATTGGACATTTATATATATTCACGGTAATAAAATTTCATGGACGATACAAACTTAGTATAAATTAGACTTGTGGCGAAAGTAAATTCACAAAATATCCAAGAGAGTGTGTGACATATGTTCATCAAATCTACTATCTAAGGGCCTATTTGGGCTAGGACTCTAAATCCTAGATTCAGGATTCAGAATACCGATAATTATTTGTTCTAAGAATCAAAAAATTAAATACTCAAACAACAATATCTTACAACTAAATAATTAAATATTACTAAATACAATATTATAATACACTATCATCCACTTTTCAGACATGATTTGACATCAAATACAATATAATAATACATTATCACCCACTTTGATATCTTCAGTAAAAAGTAAAGGATTCTGAATCCTATAACATTCAATATTTATTACTATTCATAAAATTCTGAATACCCCAAGATTCTAAATAACAGAATTCAGAATCCCATTAAATGATATTTCAAAAAGGACCTAAAGAAACCGATTGACCAAACTCAATCAAAATTCAAAATATTAGGCTCAGAAGAAATCGAGTACTACCATCAGCCATTTAATGTGTAAATTGGAATAACTATAATTTCACAATAATACAACCTACCAACCCTCAAATGACAAAGAATTGTCAAACTAAGTCAAAGTCAATTCTCTAATGATTTGAGGCTTCATACTAGCTCATGTTTGAAGTATATTTAGTTACAAAGATCGAATGAACTTTGGGATGTCCTAAATGAGTACTTTGGAAAGTTTATCACACACTACTTCTAGGCCTAAGCATTTGGTGAAAATAAATTGTCTACTTGTTAAATATGGTCAATGACTTCAAAAATGATATGTTGCAACTCAAAACATGTCTTACCATATGTGAAAAAGAAATTCATATAAAATGATAATAAGTAGTTGAGAAACACGATCTCACTCTATTTTTTCTTTTTTTTTCACTTGAGCAAACATATTGATGCACTTATATAATATTGATTATGACATAAATTATTGAGATACATGATCGTATTATTCATAATAACAATGTTATACCTCTGGATAAGAAAACTTATTGAGGTTAATTATGATCGATATGAATAGTGGAAATAGTCTCGAAGTAAGGCGAGACATTATTTGATCCTTACCTATGTGGAAAAATGCACCACAAGGTAAGATATGTAAGAGTTTGTGATATTTATTGATCATGGTAGAAGTCATGGTGTTTTTCCAATGAACTTTCTTAGTCAATGGATATCTATATTTTGATTGATGAAAATTTTTTTATTTCTTAGTTGATAAGAAACTTATGAAAGTATAATGATCATTCTTATTTGACTATTATTTTGGTCTTAAAGTTTATTCGAGTTGAGCTTATATTATGTGTCCTGATTTAATTTAATTATTTTTTGTCTATTGGTAAGTTTTGAATTCCATTCTAAACCATTGAATATAATTAAGTTTATTTAACACACATTTACATACAAGGTTCAAGAATAATACTACTATGATATAATGTAACATATCTAGCAAATAATTCAAAATATTAGAATGAGAAATATGTCATTCAAGAATCTTTTAAAAATGTCATAATTTGTCGAGGAATAGTTAATTATTCATTGAATTGTAAATTAATAGCGACTATAGTGATTGTATCATCCTAACTAATCAAGGGCGAGGAGTTTCCAAATTCTTGGTATCTAGTAGCACATTGATTAAAGTCATAAAGTTCAGTATGCACCAAGAGCCAAATAAACCTTCTTAAGTTTAATGAGATTCATGTTAATTATTATCATTGACAAATACATTATGAGAATGGAACAATACCTTTAATTTATATGGAAGAAAGCACATTTTAGAGAAGTTAGTGAGCTAATATAGTAATTTTACTTTATTACTATTTGATTATTGAATCATAATATGTGACCCACAATGAACTATTGGACACAATGAACTCTTGAACACTAGCTCATTCGAGTTTTGAAACGACTTGCATAGATACATTGGTCTTGATATGATGATCCATATTATAAGAAATTATCATGAACATCTTTTAATTTGAGTGAAACACAAAATGAGATAGAATTCTGATGCACATTATAGTGTCGATATAGTTCTGTTCAATTACGGCTAGTGCGTTTTAAAGTACCAAGAGTACTACATACATTCATGTCTCAAAGATACGTCAATCATTTATTTAAATCTTGTTCTTTACAAAATAGTATGATTGAGACCTGAAATAGGCTAAAGATATAAAGTATAATATTCCATTTTTATAATTGATAATAGGCGATACATGTGGACATAACCATTCAAAATACGGACCATAAGTATTTTACACTTTTGGTCGATACTTCAGCACTTATTTCTAATAAAAATTTTGCATTTGCAAAAACTATGACACATTTAATATGATTGAGGACTCACCACCCTTATAAAGTTTCAAAACTTATAATGTTAGAGAGTTTACATCAAAACTAATTGATATATATTGCATGTCAACCAAGATCGATGTAGATCATCTTGTATCCTAATGTGCATATAAAATAAGACTTTAAAGAAGACACCGTCAAGAAGGATATAGATGGTAAGCAATAATTATGCACACTTATATTTTTGTCTCTGCACAGGGTAATGTAATATTGCACGCCACTCTTACTATATTCGTTTATGTACCTCTGCTAACCAAATATTTTTGCATACCAATTGGTAACTGGATATAAGCCTGACAATCCATACTTACGCATATTTGGTTACGCAGTGTACGTGCTTGTTGCACTCCCACAACGTATTCATATGGAAGACGATTAAGTATTTATGTTGGATATGAACCTTCAACACTCATCCGCTATTTGAAACCTTTGACAAACAATCTCTTTACCACAAAATCTACAGATTTGTCACTTGAATGTGATAGTCTTCCCGTCGTTAGGGGGAGATAAGAGAAACTATTTTCTAAACGGAGTTATAGGAATTATTTCACACTTTGTTACATTATGATCCCCACATTTCACAATGTAAATTGAAAGAAAGAAAAATGAACAATTGATATTCAAAGCATATGAGAATCGATTTGTAAAAGTGATGAGATCATTGCAAATGTGTTTACAAGGTTAAAAGTCTCCATAAGGGGCACAATGTCGCGATGTCACTTAGTTCGATAAATACTCACCCAATGGATAAGAGGTTATGTAAGATACGACTTCAATTAATTATTAAAAATGATAATTCCTTTCATGGGATTATCTTTTCCTAAACTTATGTACATAAATCGTTACTGGAGGACGCTCCAATATGATTCTAGAGAACACCCTCATTTCTCATATACATAAGAAGAAATAAAAAAAAATCTCAATGTACTATGAGATTTATATGAGTTGATGAAAAGATTTTCCTTACACATTGGTGATGTATGCACTGTTGCTCAATGAATCATATAGTACAATGATATTGAATAGGCTCTATTGAAATGTCAACAAATTACAAATTGGCCTAAATGTAAAGAATCAATACAGGTTGAATAAAACTCGCTGACAACATGACACGTATTTAGTCTTGTAGTGCTAGCCTCACCAAGTATAAATCTTGTAGGACATAAACAAAGTTTTTCAGAAATCATAATGAGAAAAATAAATCCATGAGATGCAAAACTAGACTTGAAGCACAAAGTTTCTCACAATGTCTTGAAATTACTATGAGGATATGTACTCTCCCATAATAGATGTTATAATTCCAAAGAATTGAGAATGAAACTTATACTTGTGATTATATCATATCTCTATAAGGATCATGATTTAGAGATATATACAAAAGTACTTTATGACCTTTCATTTCCAAGGCAAGTGGCTCTCAGCACGGAGTATATTTGTAATTAAGTTGAAATGCTAACTTTATGAATTAAAATAATCCAGGCGGATGTGGTATAACAGTTTAAGTGACTACTTGATTGGTAAAACATAATCTATACCCTTGTATATTTATAAAAAAAATAAGTTTTGAATTTGCGATTGTAGCTATATATGTCGATAATATGAACATAATATGCACTCTTAATGAAATAAGAGAAATCATTAGTTACTTGAATTTTTAATTTGAGATAGTGAATCATGAGAAAACTCGGTCATGTCAATGCTTTAAAATAAAACCTGAATTTGTGGAATATAGAATTTTACAGTCTGCATATATTCAAAAGATGTTTAGGAGATTAAATATGGATAAGTGAAACATGTTAACATTCCTATCATTGTTCAAATGGAGGATGTGAAGAAAGATCAATCTAATTAGGGAAATGACGAAGAACCGGGAGGTGCAATTCTCTACCTATGTATAATATGTGCATTATTATACCATTACTAATATACTTGACCAAATATTACTTTCTCAATGACTTATCATTTGATTTAACTCAAGACAGCGCAATATCATAGGAATGAAATCAAAACGTATTTTGAAACCTAAAAGAAACCATTGATGTGGGTTTATTTTTCATATTCATAAATATAATTGGGATTGCAGATGGTCTTGTAACCCCTAAATAGAATATTAAGTTTACATCCTACTCCAAAATACTAAATAGTATTGTTGATGTTGGTTAGCATTCGATCTATGTAAAGAGATCATTATCATACAAGAGGTAGTACGTGAGTATCTATGGCAAATGTTATAATCATACATATCTCTGGAAATAGTGTCTTGAACTCTAACACTGAAAAATTTGCTTGTGTTATAAAGATAATGCAAGTTGCAATGAACAAATGAAAGTAGAATATATGAAAGGTGATAATACGAGGATATCACCATAATTCTTCTAAATTCAGCAATTATGGACTTTCTAAGAGTAAAGTAAATTGAGAAAGTGGAGACTTTCAAAACTCGTTTTGATAGATTTATATAGACTTTTGAAGCTCAATTGATAGATGTACATATAAGAGAAACGTGTAAACTTCAAAAAGAGTCTCGACATAGTTGTGTTATCGTCTTTTTACTTCGACCAAGTATTATTTGTTCCTTTTGGGTTTTATTGCCTGACAAAGTTTTAATGAGACATCAATGTCATTTCACCCTTTGACTTGGCACAAGGTAGGGGAAGGGGGAAAGGGGTGAGTTGAAGGAAAAACATAACTTGTGTACTTTCTTCAACAATTAACTGACGACGATTGATAATTTAGGTATTTATATATAATAAAAGTATGTATTTGATACTTTATATAAATAAAATATTTAATAAATAAGAGAATCCTAATCTACCGCATTATTATGGCCTTCTTTTCTGCTTTCTTTATTAATATGGAGATTTGCCTTTACACGTTTTCAGAGTTAAAAGAGGACATATTTATATACTGCAATATAAGATCTTAAAGTAAGGTCGTCTCAATTAGTTAGTGAGCCATGCCATAGTTTTTCAATATTATTCGGTTGTCATAATTTTGGAAAAAAAAAACTTCCATTGTAATGCTTTTTAAAATAATATAAATAGTTGTTTTACGGTATTTTGAAATATAATTTATCAACTATGAAGCACTAATACGGATATGAGACACTGATACGATACGATACGGGTACGAAAATACGTCATGTATTGAAAAATTAAGGATACGGGTACGGTAGGTGTATATATATATATATAGTCGTATTAACTAAAAAAACTAAAATTTCATAAGTATTTAAATTTTAAATGTGATAAGTTTCAAAAACACATGAAACAAGTAAATTATTTATAAAATAAAAAAATATTTTATTTCTTTCTTAAAACCTATAAACATTTGTATTATCTCTCTTAATTTGTGGTTCCATATTTGGATGAATTAAAATTCTTATTACGTTTTATTTATTAAATCCACGATTCGAGTCGGTCAAAATTTTCTTTAAAACACTGACACTTTATGGGTACGTATTGATACGTGTCCGCAGAAGTGTCGTATCCGATAAGTATCCGGTGTGGGTACGACATCGTCATAGAAGTATCGGTGCTTCATAATTTATCGAGAAGTCTAATTAAAATATTTCAATTGGTGACTCTCACATATGTCCAAAGCTTAATGGCTAATTAATTAGATGTAATAAATAAATACTTCAACCGCGATGCTTTTCAAAATAATATAAATAAATATTTTACTGTACTTTGAAAATATGATTTGGGGAAATCTAAATAAAAATATTTCAATTTGTGGCTCTCACATATATCCAGAATTGAATGATTAATTAATGAGACACAATAAATAAATACTTCCACAGTGACACTGTTCAATATAAATAGTTATTTTACGGTATTTTGAAAATATGATTCTCATGGAAATTTAATGAAAATATTTCAATTGCTGGCTCTCACTTATATCCAGAGCCTAATAGACGCAGTAAATAGATAATTTGACATTCATAATTTACAAAATAATACAATTAGTTGTTTTACAGTATTTTAAAAATATTACTTATCGGGAAATCTAATGAGAATATTTCAGTTGGTGGCTCTCACTTATATCTAGAGCTTAATGGTTAATTAATAAGACGCAGTAAAACATAAACGAATTTGCATTGGTTTGTCGATGAAAAGAATGAATTGTTCTCAAACAATAGAGATACACAATGGATATATGCTATAATTATTTTCGGTAGTATGATTTATAAGAAAAGTTTACAGTGCAATGAATGCACCATTATCCCACCCCTTGCATTTCTAATTATAGATATTTTAAAATAAAAAGTCTAAAATTGATCTAATGGTCCTTATTATTAAGTCCCATGAAGTAAAGAATGGAGTCGTAAAAGGACCATAGAAGTTCCCTTATTTATAATGTACTTTAATTTAAAAAGATAAATATTAGGGCGGGGATATACACACCCCAAAAATTATTAGTTTAGTTAAGAAAATTTTAACAAAAATATCAAAATTACTCATTTAACTTTTTTTTAAGGTGCGAAAAATATATTAAAAAATGAGAAAAAGATATTGGGGGGCGAGTCCCTACACGACCAAATGGCATCAAAAAAATAAGTTTGAGGGGCCGGATCCCCTACGCGACCAATCATACTCTAAATAAATCTTCATTTGACAAACGAAAAAAAAGAAATTAGCGCTTCATGTGGAATCCCCAAGAACTCTTTGAAACTCTGCGTATAGGAGTAGCATCTTCATCATCAGCAACAATACTCATGAGGTGGAGGGTGAGAGAGAGTTTTGTATCGTCAACAGTGAAAGGAGTATAAGATTGCTGTTGTAATTTTTTAATTATATCAATTATTTCAGGATCAGTGGCAGGCTTACAAAAATACAAAAAAAAAAAAAAAGAAAACTGGCAATTCTGGGCGGATATGCTGACGGGCAAAAAGCCGTCATCATCGCTAACGAAATTACTGGCGGAAACAAATGCTGACGGTGTTGCTGGCGGCCATGGCCGTCAGCAAAAGAAGCCGCCAGTAAACCATCAGCGAATGAGCAGGAGTTTATCCCGCTTCATTATACTGACAGCCATGCCCGTCAGTATATAATTTTAGCGTCGCTGACGGTCACGGCCGTCAGGATATAATTCTTAATTAAAATAATAATAATAATAATAATAATAATAATATATACGCTGACGGTCGTGGCCATCAGGATCCTGACGGTCTTCCCGTCAGCATATAATTTTTTTTAAAAACATATATATATATATATATATATATATATATATAACGCTGACGGCAAAGCCGTCAGCGTTCCTGACGGCCATTGGCCGTCGGGATTTTAACCTAAAAATCGGCCCCAGAACCTTCCCCCCGCCTCACTCTGTTTCTCTCCTTCTTTCTCTCTCTGTCTTCTGCGCAGGAAAAAAAAAAAAGCTCCACCGCCTCGCCTCTCCACCGCCGTCGCACCCTCGCGTCGCCTCTCCACCGCCACGCCTCTTCACCGCCGCGCTGCTCCAGCCTCGGCCTCGCACCGTCGCCCAGCCTGCTCCCCTTGCCGCTGCTCCAAGGTAATTTTTTTTTTCAGTTTTAATTTTATATTTTTGTATATTTTTTGTATATTTGTATTTATTATATTATTTATATACTTATTGTTTATTAATTATTATATAATTACTTTCGAAGGTTAGGGTTTAGTGTTTGTTTAGGGATTAGGGTTAAAATATGGATTAATTAGCAATTAATTATAAAATCGGGGCTTAAATTACATTTAATTAGGAATTATATAATTATTCTTCAATTAGGGTTTAATTTAGGTTAAATATGAAATTAGGGTTTCATTTAGAGTATAAATTAAAATTATGTAATAATTTAGGGTATAATTTATAATTAGGATTTAATTTAGGTTTAATTTGAAATTAGGGTTTCATTTAGGGTATAAATTAAAATTATGTAATAATTTAGGGTATAATTTATAATTAGGATTTAATTTAGGTTTAATTCAAAATTAGGATTTCATTTAGGGTATAAATTAAAATTATAGTTTAAAAATCTATTTTTCTTAAAATAAAAATCTTTTTTTTAAAATAAAATTATATATTTTTTAAAATAAAAATCTGACTTTTTATAAAATAAAAACCAGTTTTCCTTTTTTTTAATTAGGGGATAATTATATAATTATTTTTCAATTAGGGTTTATTTTAGGTTTAATTTGAAATTAGGGTTTAATTTAGGAATAATCACATGATTAGGGTTCAATTTATGATTAATTATATAATTAGGGCTCAATTTAGGGTATAAATTCAAATTATGTAATAATTTATGGTATAATTTATAATTAGGGTTTAATTTAGATTTAATTTGAAATTAGGGTTTCATCTAGGGTATAAATTATTGTATATATATTGTTCATGCATGGAAGGCCATGGTGATCGGCCGGAATTTAAAAAAAAAATTGTATATATATATTGTTCATGCATGGGAGGCCGTGGTGATCAGCCAGGGTTTAATTTTGTTTATATATATTATTGTCATTGGTATTGTTGGTTGTATACCGTCGGATGTTGACGTGGGTTACGGCGCCGGCCGGGAGGTGTTGTCCCTCCAATAGCGGATTTTCAAAGTTTTTTCTAAAAACGTGGTAGGGTGTTACGTAGTTTTATTTATGTTTTCAAAATATTTTTCAAAAACGTGACAGTGGTAATTGCTTATTTGGAACCTTGGCGAACTGACGCGATTCATATAGATGACTTGTTTGAGAATTAATATCAAATAGAAAAATTTGAAACTAAGTTTTGAATTATTCTAATATTCCTTAGACCCGTTTGAGATTTAGTATCAAATATAGAGTTTGATACTAAATTTCGAATTGTCCCATTTTTGGATAGTTTGAGAATGTGACTTGTAGTATGGTTATCTTATGTGTATGTTTTTTTTTAGTTTTGAAATTTCGATTTCTGCATCTCTCTAATTGTTCTCGGGTGCACTGAAATATACGTGCACTACGAGAACTGAGGGGAGATGCTGCCGAAATTTTGATTCTAAGAAAAATGCATATTTTAAGATAATTGTTCTCGGGTGCACTGAAATATACGTGCACTACGAGAACTGAGGGGAGATGCTGCCGAAATTTTGAATCTAAGAAAAATGCATATTTTAAGATAATACATATTACTAAACGTCACGTTCTTGAATGCGATAGAAGCCTTACAAATTACAATTTGAATTACTCATTCTTCTCGTAATGCTGCCGAAATTTTGCCACCTTCTTTAATTCTAGAACACGCTTAACACTCAAAAATCTTAGGATGGTTTATGATCGTAGTTGGATGTACAAACGGAATACTTTTGGATTTCTAGATCCGGCGTTCGTGGCCGGTGTAGATAGTTTCATACAATTTTCACTCACGCATGATTCTGCATAGAGGGACGGTGATAAACTAAAATGCCCTTACCCACGAACTAATTGTAGGAACTCTAGTTATAGGTCTATCGATGAGATAAAATGTCACATCGGTACCAAAGGTTTCATTGCTTATTACTACATTTAGGCTCATCACTGGGAAACAGATCACGTCTCATCGCCTGCTGATATTGAAATTTGGGGATCATCATCAAATGCGTACGTYGATATGGTGCGAGATGTTGTCGGTCCTAATTTAGACATGAATGACATTGAGTTGGATGAATCACCTAATCCCGAGGCGAAGAAATTTTTCGATATTCTAAAAGCAGCAAAAAAACCTCTGTATCACGGGCTTCAAACGATCGGAAGGACGCTCTTGTTCAAATGTGAGTGGTTTCATCCAACTCCAGCCGGAATGAAAATTCACCCTCAATTATATTATTGAACATGTATAATTTTATGTTTTAATTAATGCATTATAGTAAATATTATAAATGTATCTTTAAATACAGGGTACACAGACGGGTACGCAGCCCAGTAACTACGAGCTTCTGCTGAGGTATCATCGAAATCCCGACGGCACATTTACGGATCCCAAAACCTAGAGGATAGCTGTAAGTTTTATATATTATATATATTTGATTTATTATAAAATCTGATAAAAATTATTTAGTAATAATAGCTGAAAATTTTGATATCAGGAAGACTATGAGAGGGCTTTGGAGGAGAGGCGTGCTATATCGTCTGATGATAGCAGCCCTCAGGTAGACCCGAACGAGGTCTACCTACAGGTTGTCGGGAATAGGAAGGGTCGACACTATGGCCTTGGATGCTTTAGGAAGACTCATAAGGGCTGCAGTACTTCTTCCACATCCACTGCCGATGTTCATAGGCTCCAGACGCAGGTGCAGTCCCAGTAGAAGCAGCTTGAGCAGCTTCAGCGGATTCACGAGGAGCAGACGCTGGAGATTTAGTGGATCCATGAGGAGCAGGAGCGTTCCCAGTTGAGGCTCCAACAGCAGATTGAAGAAGCTGTTGCTTGGGCCATGGCTCGTCGGCCTCCCCGTGATCCGGATGGTGGTCGGATTTAGATATGGATGGATAGTTCAGGATATTTTATATATTCGATTGATGAATTGATTTTTAGTTATTGAATGATTATTTTGATTTATTTATTAGTAGATTTTTTATTTTGGATTATCTAAAATTTTATTTGTTTATTATTTTATTTAATTATTAATTAATATATCATAAATTTTATTAATAGACTTTTTCGAAGAAAATTACAGCAAATTTTTGCCAGGAAACCAGCGTGATGCTGACGACAAAATCCGCCAGGAATGCTGGCGGCCAACCCGCCAGGAAATCCTGGCGGGTCGATCCGCCAGTAATGCTGACGGCTTACCCGCCAGGAATACTGGAGGGCAAAAGCCGTCAATAAATCCGCCAGCATTCCTGGCGGGAACATTTTCCCGTCAGGATACAGGAATCCTGACCACAAAAATACTGGCGGCCATTATTCGTCAGGAGGCCGTCAGTATTTCATATACTGACGGATTTGGCAGTCAGTATCGCCGATTTTTTTTGTAGTGAGAGGGGTGCGATGTTGGCTGCTAATATCCAAATCATCCACTATAATGCCTTCTTCACGTTCAAGACAGGCTATTAGAGTATGTTGCGTCGAGGGAGAAACCTTATCCGAAGAACCCATGTCCACTTGATCAACAAAACTCGTGCTCAAAGAGGCAAATTCTCATAAAACACAAGCTGTCGAGAGGTGTTACAAACAATCTCAGTCGATCTGCAAACGGTCGAAGACGAGTGGAGGGATAAGAGCTGCCTCTTCTCATCTGAGGTGGATGAGGAAACGGGAGCTTTAGTGGATTTTGGAATAGGGTTTCCAAAATTGGGACCCGGGGGAGAAACCGAAGATGGGTGAGACGGAGATCCCATCTTGAACTGAGATAAGATTGGCCTCTTCTCAATCGAGGTAGAAGAGGAAGCAGGAGCAGCAGTGGGTTTCAGAATAGTGTTTCCGGAAATGAGGCCCGAGGGAGACACCAGAGGGGGTGAATCGGAGACTCCATATCGACGTTGGACTATAACACGTTAAAAGCGTTAGAAGTCGTCAAGGGGGCCTGAGTGGAGTCGGGAGTCAGGTGAGGATCCGTACGGGTACGGGCCTTAACCTCCCTAGAGTCCGAACATTGACGGTGTCTGGTGTTAACCGTACGCCAATCATCTCTGTTAACATTTTGGATGTCACGGGATATGTAAGAAGGGCAAGAACCAATCAGATGCCCAACCATTTTGCAAAAAGAGCAAAAACCCGACATGTTCTCATATCCAATAGAGACGGGGGAGGGTATGGGAAACGAGGTGGGGTGGGACGGAGACCCTATATCAACGTCAAACTATAACACATCGAAGGAGTTAGAAGTCGTCAAAGGGGGCTCAGCAGGCTCGGTGGTCAACCAGGGGCCCGTACTAGAGCGGACCCTATGTTCCGTAGAAACAGAGCGTTGACGGCATCTGGTGTTAACCATCTGCCAATCGTCCTGGTTAGCATTCTGAACGGAGCAAGGTTTAAGAGAAGGGCAAGAACCAACAAGATGTCCAATCAATTTACAAGAAGAACAAAAATCTGGAAGGTTCTCGTAACCAATGGAAATATACCCGCAATATCCTTTTCGTTCAATCATCACTGTCTCAAGCAAAGTATTTTCGAGGTTGACCTCAACCAACACTCGAACGAAATGGCCAACTGTGCCATTAATGGAACGCTCATCGATTGGTAACGGAGTTCAATCATTAATTACTCCTTTCACTTTAACACTCTAAAATACAATTCATCTTCTTCAACCTCTATTACCACCCCATTTCGCCACTGTTGCCGCCACTGCCATCACCATCCCCTTTTCTCTATGAAATCTAAAGTCTAAATTGCAGATTTAGTTCGACACATCCCAAAATTGTTATATGGTTCTCTTTCATTTCCTTAAAGCCTACCATAATCAAACCAATATATAGATGATTGAAAGGTTATTTGACTTACTGCTAGGGCTAGGTCAGTACGATATACTGGAAATCTTTGTCCATAACGATACGATACCGTAACGAATATATATCTAAAATCTCATACCGATACCGTACCGAATATATTTGTATACCGAACGTCGGTATACCGGATTTTTGGTAAATTACACTACCCATACCATACCGTACTGATATATCGGTATGCCAGCTGTATAGGTATATTATACCGTTTCATACCGAATGCAACAACAAATATTACAAAAAGAATTATACCGAATACCGATATATTACTGATATTTTTGGCTGAATACCGATATTTTTCGGTATTTAGGTATATATATACCGAAATATCAATATTTTTATTGGTATTTCGGTATATACCGAATTACCAAATTTTTTTCGCATATCGATACCGTACCATAATGTTTCGGTGTACCGTACCGAATATCACGGTATACCAAAAATACGATACTTTTTTATTTTTTTCAGTACGATAAATGCGGTATTTCAGTATTTATTCCACCCCTACTTGCTGCTGTGATTTTTGTTTTGTTAGATGTTGGTATCGATTTGATGCATCGGGAAGCAGACCAAGTGATGTCGATGTTGCTAAATACGCTGATGGTGAAGTTCAGCAAATTTTTGCTTCAATCTCTCCGCATCTGTCTCGGCAAGAGTTATCTCCTCGAGCTCAACCCATGTCTTTGTAATAATTTAAAAAAAATACTTAGCATTTATTGTAAATTTCATATTGATTAGTTGAAATAAAAAATAAGATAGAGACCTTAGTGTCCATGCCACGAGAGCCAGAAAATTGCCCAGACGACATGTTTATGCCAACTTCCAGAGCAGCTCGTAGATCTCTTTAGGCTTGCAACTGTTCTCACTCGACAAAGACGACGAGTGACGGCGATGGTAATGGCAGTGGTGGCGGTAATGGTAGCGATATGGGTTGGTAATTGAAGTTGAAGAAAAAGAATTTTATTTTGGGGTATTTAAAGTTAATGATAATTTTAATATTTTTATGATTTTTTTTAATTAATATAAATTAATAAATTTTTTTGGTGTATATATGCACGCTCTAAATATTATTATAAGATGTCAATTTGATGATGCTCAATTTCTAACTTCCTAAGGACCAAGCCTATAAGTTATTTATCATCCAATCTTTTACAACAACAAAAGAAAATAAAAGATTCCATGAACCTCATCATATAACCAATTCATTCTACGGACTAAGTTAACGTTATTCACCCCCACCCCACTATTTTAGAAAACATGAAACGTGCATATACACACATAAAGATGAAGTATATTACCCAAAAATGTAGATTCATGAAGGCACGACAATGAGCGCTGCACGAATATATTTAAATAAACCGAAATGACTAAAGTGTCTACCTTAACTCGAGCATTATTCACTTTATTTCTAATAAGAAACTAAAAAGAAAAAAAAAAGGGAAAATTGTAAAAAAGAAGAAAATATGCACAGTTTTTGCAGAAATTTCCATCAGATAAACCGAGTTAGAAACCAAAAAACCCACAATCTCGACACTTCTTATATTGTTCTAAAAATTGTTAGGATAATAAGTAGTAAATTAAAATTCGCTGCATAGGGGGGACTAAATGGGGCCAAATTAACTTCAGTAGATGGTCAAGGGTGAACTAATGTTTAGGTGGAGTAATTAAGAGTTGAATGAGAATTTTTAGAACAATGTCATTTACTATAATTTTCTTATTTACACATATAAGACATATGTACGTAAAATAAATGTATATAAATGTATATATTACAAATTTGTAAACTGTAGGTGAAATGCGGAAGGTTTTTTAGCAACCAAAAGATGCGGGGCTTGTTTGTTCGGAGGAACGGTGCTCGTTTATTTCTTTTTAAATTATATAAAATAACATTATCTATATTTTTTCATTATTTAACTTGTAATAATTGATATCAATTGATTGACATGGCCATATAACGGAAAGAGAGCTAAAAACAATTGTGCCGTTACCATGTGCTTATTTATATTGGACTGGCTATCTATTTATATACAGTACACCATGTGCTTATTTATATCGGACCGGCCATCTATTTTAAGTGTTTCATCTATCATTCTATAGCGCGAATAATTATTGTGTATATAAAAACTTATGATATGAACTGTGTTTGGTAATTAGTGATTTAGGGGAACTTTTGAATCTAATTTAAAAGATTCAATAGTCAAATTTTGTAATTGAGTTATTTGATAAACATAAGTTTTAATTAGGTCTTGGTTCCAAAACTTTGATTTGAAAAAAAATCTGGAGATATGAGCTTTTTAGAGCATCACCAATAGGACAATGTGAATTCCCAATGACATGACAAATACATTATTATTTTTTAGAAATCTTCTCCACTGGTAAATGTGAATTATGTAAAATAATTAACCATTATTGGTGGAGAGGAGAGAGAAATAAGTTAATTAATATTAATGGGTGAATAAATAAGGTAAATTGTTAAATAAATAATGTCTAACACACCATCTATATATAGACGTTGTGATAGACACTGTCTATATTTCTTGCCACATAAGAATTTTGAGCTTATGTGGCAAAAAAGTTACCCCAATTCACATCCCATTGTAGATGGTCTTAGAATATAATGGTTGAAAAGATGTTGAATGACTGTTTTGTCACTGGAGACTTCTACGGTGCCTTCACGGCACCATTCCCCACTTAGTGGGGTGTATTTACAACCATTAGATCAATCATATATATATATATATATACATATAAAATATGGGGACTCTTTTTCTGCTCCACAATCATTGGCGTATTTTTTAATTTGTCTTCTAAAAAAAATTTGGAATGCACATGATTCTCGATAGATTGCCTCCTATAGGCATTTTTCTTGGAATACAAATTTGACTAAGAAAGTTGTTTGTGCTAAAGAAAAGTTGGTTTGGGGTTATAGAGAAGTAATCAAAGTCGGTTAAGACTGAAATCTTGCGTGGTGATTTAAACATATGAGAAAAATTCAACGTAACCAATGATGGTCGAAATGGATCAACGGAAGTTGGTAAACAAATATATGACAACATAATTAGAGTTGAGATTTTGTAGGGATTATCGGCAGCTGAAATTTCGCGTGGTAGTCTGGAAAAATGAGAGACCCGATGGAGCTGACGGCGGCCAGAACGGATCATCGGAAGCATCTCCACCAGAGAAACCTTTCATTTTTGTGATTCACTTCAATGAACCTATTTTCGTTGTTCTGTTTCGGCCACCACGCAAAATTGCAGCCTCATTCACCGTCGATAACCCTCTAAAACCCTAATCCTAATTACATTGTTATATATGTTTATTTACAAATTTTTGGTGTTTCATTTCGACTGCCATCGGTTCCATTTGATTCCTCATCACGAAAAATTTCACTCAAAACGATATCGATAACCCTTATGAATCCCCAAAACTAATTTAACTTTTCTGATGTGCAAATAGTTTATTCGACAACCTTTTTGCCCGAAAACTACTAATAGAAGGCAATTTATCAAGAATCGTATATTTCAAGAGACACTTTATACAATTTTATATTTTATGCGGTAAAGGGAAGAAAACTCAATAGATTGAGAGGCAATTTTTTCTCTCCCTAAAATATTGAAATTATATATTTTTGTATTATTGAAAATATGATCGTATTAACTTAAAATATTAAGATTTTATAAATACTTATTCCAAATGTGATTAGTTTCATAGATACATAATATGCAATAAAAAAATATTTATTTTTCTTTCTTTTTGACCTTTATACTGCTAGAAAATAGTTAATTATCCATCAATTCTCTGATTTTTATTGGGATATAAAAAATTCTTATATGCGTGTCCTATTTTCTTTTCTTTTCTTTATTGTAATCTAAACATTGAGGGGGTTATGTTTTATTTGAAAATGAACATTTTATAGTACTTATTTGTATTACTGCGTGAGTGTACTATTTGATAAGTAAATAATACGAATGCGGCATCCTCAAATATGTAAATTTGAAGGTCTATGGTTTGAAAATAAGTATCAGTGTATGATGTTGTTTTCAATGTTAACCAACACTGAAACCAACATCAACCTGAGTTTACGAAAATATGCAGCGGAAATCTAAACTAAGAACACAACAATTTAAATTCAGTTCACAAGTAAAAAGTACTTGTGAACTTGGGTGTACAAACCCGAAAACTATATTACTTTCTTTGCTCACGATCAATACAAAAAGATTAGAAGTAATATATGAAAACTAAAGTATCAAACACATGATACTAAATACTTGTCACCTAGATGAAAAGATCTCCTCCGTTGGTCATGCAACTTCGAATACCTTTATCTCGGACAGTGGCTCCAAGTAGCTATGCTTGTGTTCTTCCTTGTCGTGCGTCGCCTGCTGCTTTGTCTCTTGCGTCTCAAAAACCTTGCGTTTCTCTTTTTCTTTTTGTAGGGATAAGCCGTGTATAAGAGAGATGATCTTCTCTTGATTCCTTGTCTTTTCTTAAATAGACAAGAGTCCTAGAGTCCTAAACTTGGTAAACAAGTTAAACAAGTCCTAAACACAATCTAGGAAATAAATAAAGTCCTAAATCTAGTTCCCTAATTTATTTTGAGCCCAAGAAAGACAAATAAAAAAATAAGAAAATTCCCATAAATAAATTCCCCAACAATCTCCCCCTTTTGCCTTTCTGGACAAAATAACCTAGATGCGCAATAAAAGTTCAAAGGACTAAAATCTCCCCCTAAACAAATAACAAAACCCAAATCAATAAATGGCTACCTCATCGGCGTCTCCTACATCTTCTCCCCCTTTTTGTTCTGAAAGCAAAAGAGCCTCAACAAATAATTCCTAAAACGCCTGCAACTGGTCAACCTGGTTATCAAGCAAAGTAAGTTGGGCCCGAATAACCGCAATAGAAAAATGGACCATGTTGGTATCGGTGTCAGTAACTCTAGAACCGTCACCAAAAGGAACATCAGCTTGAACAGACGCCTGCCATGGGAGATCAATAACTCGGGCTCCCGCCATGTGTTGACCACGCAAAAAGAACGAAAACATCAACTAGAACTCGACACTCAGCAATCATGCCCCGATTTTGGTATTCATAGAATAACTCCTCAGCTTCGCTCGTTAGGAATCTCATGGAAATTGGTTCCATCTCTTCAATCTCAACGGCCTGAGATGGAGCTTCATCAGAGGTATTAGAATAATCAGAGGCAGATAAATGAATCTGTGCACTTGCAGATGAAAAGTATTAGAATTGGAGCTGGAAGGTCAAATTGGAACATCAGCGGGTGATGTTAGGTTTGGTGACACAACACCAGAACAAACATCGACTTTCTGGGCAGCTTTAGAACTTTTCTTCTTGGACTTTCGGTGGATTTCTCTTATCATCCAGACGCACTGTCTCTTTTCGGTGAGGAGTAGTTGACTTGGAGAACCTTGGCTTTGGTGTGTGATGAAGAGTTTGACATTATTCAAGAGATTGGAAACAACTACAAGGACAAGATCGGGTGCCTTAGGCATTAAAATTGAGAGAGAAAAAGAGTAGAAAAAACATAACTTCCCAATTTGGATAAAAAGTATGCGGTAGAAGTAGGAAGAGGATAAACAAAGTAAAGTTAAAAAACTCCCCCACTCTCACAACTACCAAGATTTTTCTTTCCTTTAAAAACAAGCCCACTCTTTCTCAAAAAAAGACACACAATCTCTATGCTTAAGTAACCCACTATCTCTTATTGGAGTATAAGAATCACAAATCTCAACTACAAATTAAAACCAAGATAGAGCTAGATTTTTATAAACTATCACCATAGTTGAACAAAACCTTTGCAAAGCAATTTTTCACTCACCAAATCAACCCCTTATTACCTGTCTAATCCTCCGATTTTAACACCACTGAAATACTTGGTTAGCAAGATCCAAAACAAGACTTTAGAGAATTCAAGAAAGACACGAACACAAGCAACATAGTTCATAGCAAGAAGGCATCTTCTCAAAGTATGAATGTTCTATTGGATGCCTAAAATTCCTGACCTAAAAAGATTAACATGATTAGGGTTTTAGTAACTTGATCAGTGTTGCTTTTCATTACTGACAACATTATAACCAACATTGCCTCAGGTGAAGTTAATAGAAACAAACCCCTTAGCCCAAGTTAATGACTACGTCAAAATCACTCATTGAGGTGAAATTTAAAGATTGGATCATTTTTTTAATCCAGATTTTCTTCATCTTTTTAGAGATTTAAAGAGAATTAGCTTATCTTCAGCAAATGCTGTTAACACCTCTTGTTTTTGAACCTGGGAGAAAATCAGTTTCTGCGGGAAAGTCCACAATCACCTAATTGAAGAGGTTAGTTTTTTTTTTCATCACTTTTATTACAACACATGACCTTTTTGTACTTTTAACCAGACTCAATGCATTTGGATTATGTGTAAACAGAAAAAAATAAAAATGCATCCAAAGTATACAAATGTTGTGACTGATATTGGTATGGTATGTCACAATACCATAACCCAACATTGGCTTAGACAATGCACATACCGAGATCTCTTCTCAAATGAGAGAAGGTCTCTAAATCTAATGCCTTTGTGAAGATGTCAGCAAGCTGATTGTCTGTCCCTATATGCTCAAGGCTAACTATCTTCCTCTCAACCAAGTCACGAATAAAGTGGTACATTATGTCAATGTGTTTGATTCGTGAGTGTTGGACCGGATTTTTCGAGATATCAATGGCACTGGAAGTATCACAAAGCACAGCCACTATTCTTCTATGTAGACCGTAGTCCTCTATCATTTGGTTCATCCACAATAACTGTGTACAAGCATTTCCAGCTGTAATATACTCGGCTTTAGGAGCATCCTCTACACGCTTGGGCTCTGTTTTGGCAAGAAACAAAGATTCTCGAATTTAAGAGAAGTTAGTAGACAAGCAAACAAACCTTACAATCTCTTTGAAGTTTATTTGTCGCTTTCTTGTAGTTCTTTCATAAAGATCTCTAATGATTGGGCTCATAAAATGATTCTTCTGAATTCTTGAGGGAATATTTCTCTGATGTAAGTCATTGGGTTCAGCCGGATCTTCCATATATGGATAAGAATCTGATTCTAGAGCAGCTTGAGTAGATGTTGGGTTTGATGTTGTGTTCCTAGAACCATCACCGATACCAACATCACTTGTTTCTCCAGTTTCAACACTTGCACTTTCATCTACACCAACCGTGACATTATCTTGAAGATTTTGATCATATATCAGATCATCATCCTCAGCAGGTTTAAAACCACTCATCAGATCATCAAAACTTGATGTTAACCGACTCAATCATGCAACGCGTTCTAAGATTAAACAATCTATATGCATGACTATTTCGAGATTATCCCATGAAAATACATTATCACTCTTTGAGTCAAGTTTCGCAATATGATTTATTCCATTTAACACATAACAAATGCACCAAAAAATATGAAAATAACTCAAATATGGCTTTTTTTATCCATCAATAATTCATAGGGAGTAACATAAGACCCTAGTCTAAAATACACCCTATTAATTATATGGCATGCAGTGTTCATTGTTTCTGCCCAAAAATGTTTAGCAACCCTATTTGAAATAAGCATAATCCTAGTCATTTCTATGAGAGATCTATTTTTGCGTTCGACTATCCTATTTGTTAGGGGGTGATGGGTGAAGAAAATTCATGAGTTATACCAAATTTGGAACAATATTTTGAAAAGGATGCATTCTCAAATTTTTTCCCATGATTAGACCTTATTCTACCTATACTCACACCAAAACTTACACACAACCTTTTTGCAAGTTTTTCAAATGCTTCGAAAGTCTCAGACTTTTCTTTTAAAAACTCTACCCAAGTAAAGTGGGAAAAATCATCTACAATCACAAGAACATAGCTTTTACCACCAAGGCTCTCAACTTCAAGTGGTCCCAAAAGGTCCATATGAAGGAGTTCGAAACAATATGAGGTAGTGAGACTCTGTACAGTTGGATGTGGCACCCTGACTTGCTTCTCTTTCTGGCATGCCTCGCAAACAGGAACGGTTTTAGTGTTCTTAGGTAGTCCGATCACAACATCCTTTTTGACCAATCTTTCCAACAACCTATAATTAACGTGTTCGAGCTTTTGATGCCACACCTCGACATCACTCTGTTAGGACAACTTGCAAAACATGTTGCCATTAATTTTGTAGCAGTTGTTGGAGGTCCTGTGACCAGTAAGGATGCAAGTTTTGCTCTCGTCATAAACTTCAAATTTTTCATGATGAAACTAACACTGAAACCACCATCGCATAGTTGGCTAATGCTTATCAAGTTCGCAGTTAGGCCTTCAACAAGTAACACGTTCTCGAGCTTCGCAATACCAAGGACATGAAGAGTTCCTTGGCCAATGATTTGGCCATTTGCACATCCACCATACTTCACCTTTCCTCCATGAAATTTGACAATAATCGAGAGGATATCTTCCGAGCCGGTCATGTGCTTAGAGCATCCACTATCAAAATACCAGGCTTCAGGGATGTGAGACTTCATAGAGGAATAGATCATGTTGCATTTGATCTCGTTCTTTTTGACCCACACCTGCTTGACTCTGGTGTTGGTTTTTGTGTTGGAAACACAGAAACTGTCATGGGAACTAACACGGAACTTAGTAGTCAGCTTTGACCTTTTAAAATGAGTTTTCTTGCCAACAAGCTTCCAGCAGTATGGTCGTATGTGACCTGGTTCACCACAGTGATGTCACACGTATTCTCTTCTTCTCCTCTTGTGGCGTTTGGTTGACCTCAACTTTGACTTGAATCTGGCTTTTGAACATGCTTGTATCCAATCCCGTGTTTTTTACAATCCGAGATACTCAATTCCAGAATCTCATCCACCTTGGCCTTGCCCTTGTTGAGGTTTGTGAGGGTTTCTTGGACCTTCTTCAACTCGGTCTTTACTCGTTCTAGCTCATCATCCTTTTTGGTGAGGGATGACTCCAATCGGACAATTATATTCAGTTGGCCAACCCTTTCCTGTGTCAGTTTGTCCACCTCGATCTTAAGATCCTTGACTTTGAGTACTTGTTTTACTCAACTAACAAATAATTGTTTATGCTCAATTCTCAGCTTCTCATACTCATTAAGAGATTCATCACCCTCTGCATCCATAGTACCTAGAAAATAAGGATCGATGTACTTAGCACGTCAGGTAACCCGCTCTAGATGCCAATTGTAAATTTGAAGGTCTATGGTTTTGAAAATAAGTATCAGTGTATGATGTTGTTTTCAATGTTAACCAACACTTAAACCAACATCAACCAGAGTTTAAGAAAATATGCAACGGAAATCTAAACTCAAGAACACAACAATTTAAATTTAGTTCACAAGTAAAAAGTATTTGTGAACTTGGGTGTACAAACCCAAAAACTATATTACTTTCTTTGTTCACGATCAATACAAAAAGATTAGAAGTAATATATGAAATCTAAAGTATCAAACACATGATACTAAATACTTGTCGCCTAGATGAAAAGATCTCCTCCGTTGGTCACGCAATTTCGAAGACCTTGATCTCGGACAGTGGCTCCAAGTAGCTATGCTTGTGTTCTTCCTTGCCGTGCGTCGCCTGCTGCTTTGTCTCTTGCGTCTCAAAAACTTTGCGTCTCTCTTTTTCTTTTCGTAGGGATAAGCCGTGTATAAGAAGAGATGATCTTCTCTTAAATAGACAAGAGTCCTAAAGTCCTAAACTTGGTAAACAAGTTAAATAAGTCCTAAACACAATCTAGGAAATAAATAAAGTCCTAAATCTAGTTCCCTAATTTATTTTGAGCCCAAGAAAGGCAAATAAGAAAATAAGGAAATTCCATAAATAAATTTCCAAACAAAGTGTCCACGCTTCATAAGTATCACGTATACTATACAAGCATAATATAACGATTAACTAGCATGAACATAAAATTTTCTCTCGTAATTATCATTTACACTAATTTGTATACCTATTGATTTCTTAGAATCAAATGTCCATGGATGCAGTCACCCTTGTAATAGTGCAGTCTGGCCGAGCTAAACTTAGAAATACTCCGATTAAATTTGGGCTGGACTAGTTACGATGCGGGAGCATACTATAAAAGAAATAATATTTTATTGAGAAAAGAATTTAGGAAAAATTTGTCCTCGTAATTACCGATGACATATTTTATCGAGGGCATTTCCAAGGAGAATAATTTCCCCTCAAAAAACCACGAGGGTGTAGGATTCCCCTCGATTTTCCTAAATTGAAAATAAAATTGAAAAAATATTTAAAATATGTAATTGCGTAAAAATAAAGCATATCATATCGTTTTACGCACGTAAGACTATTTTAACCTTGGTTTTACTAGATAATTATCACCGAACATGTACGTATTTACACGCGTGTAATTCGATCAATAGTATTCACAATATGAGCGATCGACTTGTTCCATTGGAAATGTAAAGTAACGAATCGTTATTATTTTTGTGAAGATACCACGAGCTGGGTTTCGTTATTTCAAAACTACTAGAAATAATAATTGATCGGTTACACGTTTTTTGTATTTTTTTAATTAAAGAAACCGAGGGAATAATTTTTCCTCGGAAAAACCCAAGGGCATAGGATTCCCGTCAGGTCGTTTCGATGGGAAATTATTCCCCTCAATATTTTTAATTAAAAATAAAAAAAAATATTTAAAAAATATAATTTTGTAAGAATATATCATATCATATCATTTTACGCACGTAAGATGATTTTAACCTAAGTTTTACTAGATAATTATCACCAAACATGTACGTATTGACACGTGTTGTATAATTCGATCAATAGTATCCAGATACGAGCAATTGCCTTATCCATGGAAATGTAAAGTAATGATAAATAAATATGTTTTAGAAACATGAGAAATAGTAATTGATCAATAAATATGTTTTTCTTATATATTTCTTTTAATATTTTTAATTAAAGAAAGTGAGGGGAATAATTTTCTCTCGGAAAAACCCGAGGGCATAAGATTCCCCTCGGATTTTCCAAGGAAATATGTTTCCCCTCAATTTCTTATTAAAAATAAAATTAAAGATATATTGAAAATATAATTGCGTGAAATTACACCATATCATATCATTTTACGCACGTAAGATGATTTTAACCTGGGTTTTACTGGATAGATATCATCAAACATGTACGTATTGACATGTGTCATGTAATTCGATCAATAATATCCACGGTGCGAGGGATCGGCTTGTTCTATTAAAAATGTAAAGTAATGAAGCGTCGTTATTTTTGTGAAGATACCACGAGGGTGGGTTTCGTTAGTTTTAAAATCGCAGAAAATAGTAATTGATCGGTAAATATATATTTTATATTTTTTTAGTTAAAGAAACCAAGAGAAATAATCTCCTTCGGAAATACCCGAGGCATATGATTCCCCTCGGGTTTTTCCGAGGGAAAACTATTCCCCTGGGTTTTTAATTAAAAATAAAATAACAAAAACATTTAAAAAATATAATTGCGTAAAAACAAACCATATCATATCATTTTACGCACGTAAGATGATTTTAATCTAGGTTTTACTAGATAATTATCACCGAACATGTATGCATGACACGTGTCGTGTAATTCGATCAATAGTATCCACGATACGAGTGATTAACTTGTTCGATTGAAAACACAAAGTAATGAAGCATTGTTATTTTATGAAGAAACAATGAGGTGGGTTTCGTTCTTTTAGAACAATGAAAAATAGTAATTGATTGGTAAATATATATTTTTTAATTTTTTTAATTAATAAAATAAGGGGGATAATATCCCCTCGGAAAAAGCTAAGGGCATAAGATTCCACTCGGGTTATTTCGAGGGAAAATTGTTCCCCTCTATTCTTTAAATTAAATAAATCTGAAAAAATTATTTGAAAATATGACTGCGTAAAAATAAACCATATCATATCATATTAGGCACGTAAGATGATTTTAACAAGGGTTTTACTAGAAAAGTACTACCGAGCATGTACGTATTGACACGTGTCATGTAATTCAATAAATAGTATCCACGATATGAGCGGTCGACTTATTCCATTGGAAACGTAAAGTAATGAAGCATCGTTATTTTTATGAAAATACAACTAGGTGGGTTTCGTTGTTTTAGAACTATGAAAAATAGTAATTGATCGTTAAATATATTTTTTCTAAAACTTTATTCACTTTTTAAACTAAAGAAATCGAGGGGAATAATTTCCCCTCGGAAAGACCCAAGGGCAAAGGATTTCCCTTGGGTTTTTCCGAGGGGAGTTTCTTAAATTACAATAAATCTGAAGAAATTATTAAAAAATATAATTGCGTTAAAATAAACCATATCATAGCATTTTAGACACATAAGATGATTTGGACCCAGGTTTTACTAGAAAAATATCCCTTAGTATGTACGTATTGATACGTGTCGTGTAATTCGATCAATAGTATTCACGATACGAGCGATCGGCTCATTCAATTGGAAATATAAAATAATGAAGTATCGTCTTTTTAACGAGATGTGTTTTGTTGTTTTAGAACTACGGAAAATAGTAATTGATCGGTAAATACAAATTTTCTATTTTTTAATTAAAAATTCTGAAAATATTATTTTAAAAAAAATGTAATTGGGTAAAAATAAACCATATCATATCATTTTAGGAACGTAAGATGATCTTTGCGTAAAAAATAATGAAGCATCGTTATTCTTGTGAAGGTACCCCTAGGTGAGTTTTGTTGTTTTAGAACCATGAGAAATAGTAATTGATTGGTAAATATATTTTTCTATTTTTTTGGTTTTTAATTAAAAAAATAAAGGGGGAATAATCTCCCCTCGGAAAATCCAGAGGGCATATGATTCACTTCGACTTTTTAGAGGGGCATTAGATCCCCTCGGTCATCACTGAGGACAAGTCACGCCCTCAGTCCAAAACCTAAATATAGGAGCGGGACGCCCCCACTGCTTCACTCTGCGCACAACATACACACACACACACACCAACTAATCGCCTCCTTCAAGCATCCGCTGCCATTCAGCCACGAGCCCGCCACCTCCAGCAGCCGCCACCACTGTCCATCCAGCCTCTGCCGCTCCTACTCTTGCCTCCGCTCTGCCTCTAGCAGCCACCACCGCTTGCCCCCTTTACCGAGTCGCCACCACCACCCGAGCTGTACAATAAGATTTTTGTGTTTTAATTATTTTATGAATTAATTTGTGTTTATGATTTAATTAGAATTCATGGTATAAGTAGGGTATTATATAATTAGGGTTTATTTTAGGTGTTATTGTATGATTTGGATTTATTTTAGGGGTTATTACATAAATATGGTTTAATTAGGTATTATTGTGTAGTTAGGGTTTAATTAGGGGTTAACTTATAGTTAGGGTTTAATTTAGGGTTTATTATATAGACATGATTTAATTTAGGGGTTATTGTATAGTTAGGGGTTATTATATAATTAGGGTTTATTTAGGGATTATTGTATAATTATGGTTTATTTTAGGGGTTATTATATAAATATGGTTTAATTTAGGTGTTATTTAGTTAGGGTTTAAATAAGCGTTTAGGGATTATTTTTGAAATTATGTTTTAATTTTTGGATTATACAGTTAGGGTTCGGTTATATATAATTTAATCAAATTAGGGCTAATTAGGTTGTTAGTATTCATTAAGGGTTTAATTATGCAATTATATCTTAAAGTGTATGTGATGGTGGTCTTGAAATATCGTGGTGAACGATTATGTTTAATATATATGTTATGGTTTGTTGATATTATATACATATTGCGATTGGTTGATGTTATGATGTGTTGGGTACACGTTGGTGATGACGTGTTGTACGGCACCGACCGAGAGGTTTTACCTCCAATAACGGTTTTTAAAATTGTTTTAAAAAAATGGTGGTGATTTTGAAAAGTTTCAAATTGTGGGTGATGTGGTTTTGAAATGTCGTGATGATCGGTACGTGGATGTTTTGTTTAAGATATGTGTTATTATTTGTTAATATTATATACATGATGTGATTGGTTCATGTCTACATTGGTGATGACGTAGTTTACGGCGCCGACCGGGAGGTTTCATTCCTCCAGCAACAGATTTTAAGATTATTTTGATCCACAGTACTTTTTATTTCTACACTCAAACACTATATCTTAGACCCGTTTGAGATTTAGTATCAAATAGAGAGTTTGATACTAAATCATGAATTGTCCACTTATTTGGACATATTGAAAATGTGACTCTAATATGTCTTCTCTTATGTTTATGTTTTTTTGTTGATTATACAATTTTAGTTTCAGTAACTCTCTTTTGTTCTCAGGCGCAGTGTAATATATGTGTACTTAGAGAACTATGGGGATATGCTGCTGAGATTTCTAGTCCACATAATTCATATACTAAGATGCCGTATTATTGAATGTCACATTTTCTAATGGGATAATGCCCTTACCATTAATTCAATCATTTTCTAGCCACCCTCTTGCTGCCCTTTTTTTAAATAAATAAATCTAACAATCGTGTAATTATAGGATGAATTTCGGTCATAGTTGGATGTACAAATGAATAGTCAATGACTTCTTATCCCCATAATTAGTAGATGGAGTTGAGAGCTTCATCAAATTTTCTCAAGCACATTCACATAAGGAAGACAAAAGGTTTAAATGTTCTTGTAATCTTAATAGATGTATGAATCTTAAGTTTCTTGATATCAGCGAGATAAAGTATCACTTAGTTAAACACGAATTAGAGCCGAATTACTATATGTGTATTTACCTTGGAGAAAGTTGTCCCGCCACCACGTGGCGCCATCACGATTTTCACGTTGGAGGACTATTTTACATTGCTCCTGAAGAATCATCAAATGCTTACATTAATATGGTTCAAGATGCAGCTGGTCCCGATTTTGACGTGGTTGCCGATATGGAAGAGTCGTCGAACCCTGAGGCCCAAAAGTTTTATGACATGTTGAAAGATGGAAATTAGCCCTTGTATCCGGGGTGCGAGGTTGTCTTTTATTTCTCGTCTCATGAATTTGAAGTCAGAGAATCACATGTCTCAGAAATGTTATGATCAATTGAGTAATTAATCAAAAAGATTTTACCGAAGTACAATTTTGTACCGGATAACTTCTACAAAAATAAAAAGTTGTTAAGGGGTATGGGCTTACTGGTCGAGAAGATAGATTGTTGCAAGAATAATTGTATGATCTACTAGAGAGATGATTCTGAGCTGACCAACTGGAGATTTTGTAATGAACCTCGGTTTAAACCCATTTTTGCAATAAAAATGAATTTTCAACTTTATAGGCTAGAGATCCTTCAAACAACGTGATCGACGTGAATATTAGGTTCCCAGTAGAGGGTTAATCACGATGTATGAAAATGTATACTTGATGTAGGATAAATGGTTATAGGTTTCACACAGTCGAGTATGGATCTAACAAATCAATATCGAGTAGTGAAATCTGCATTAAAGGATCAAACTGTGGAGTAGCCGAGTATGATCATTACGGTAATCTCATAGAAATTGTACAGCTCGAATATACTGGGCGAATGGAGAAACACACAGTATTTTTCAAGTGCGACTGGTTTGATGCAACTCCTACAAGCACTTGATTTTATACACATTATAAGCTTGTCGATATCAATCATAATCGTAGATTCAGTCGATATGAACCTTTTATACTTATTGCCCACTCTTTAAAAGTATACTATTGGGCATACCTAAGTTTTAAACGAGACAAGTTTGAATGATGAGCAATGTGTAAAATAAAGGCAGATCAAACGTTGAGTTCATGTAGCCTTTATTAGTGCAATCATTTCAAGAGTAAGTTGTACATATACGCAATCCAATGCAATTGGATGATGTCGATTTCCAGTTACACGAACCCACTAAAAATGACATGGATGAACTTGGTTACTAGGTAGATGATAATACAGAAGAAGAGTTACTCACTAATCAAAACAAAGACGAAGATGAGTTTGGTGATAATTTAAAAATGAAAGTGTCGGTTTAGATGATTAGTTTGAAAGGAAGTCTTTGTGGTTGAAATATCTATAAATTGTTCATATTATAAAACACTCTCATTTTAACTAATTGATTTACATTTGAATCTTTTAAAATGACTGATATATATTGATATTTTGTAAAATGCTCATAGTATATTTATTTTTATCAGATGCCGACAGGTCGTGGACGCGGGTCTAGTCTAGATCGATTAGATATTGATCGTTTAGTTGATTTTGATGGTGATTACGTGAATCTTGGTACTGATCATTCAGCATCGACACCAGATATGTCTGCACCGACAACGTATAATGCAGGTACATCCCGACAATTCTCGGGTCCACCAGAGGGCGATACCTTATTTATATAGTTAGAAAGAAGTAAGTAAATTAATAACTACAAAATTCTAATCATCATTATTATTAAAAAATATTTGTAACCACAAACACAAATACAGGCTACATAAGCAGGGAGGTTAGAATGACCAATATATTTTGAGAGATCATGGAGAAGGAGTTCCATCCCGCCGGGTGGCAGTATAAGGCGACCCCTGAGCATATTCGTCGATTGTGGTGGGACATGTTTCAGGTAACTAATCTATTTGAGTCTAAACTTATTAATCATTAATGTAACTTGAGAATCATATATCAGTTGAATTTTAATTATTACTTTGTTTTGTAGGATCATTGTTATTAGGACACTGAGCTATATAGGTGGCATTTCTCCGCACGATGGGGGACAAAATATGGGAAGCGGCTTAACGAGTATAAGCAGACTCGTGATCAGACTGGTCAGTCTCCAAGGATCGTTGACGAGGGGGTCTGGAGGTAAATGATTTTCTTATGTCTTTTTATTAAATTATAAATTTTTATTATTACAAATAATTTAAATTTATATATCATGCATCTCAACTAGATCATGGAACATAGAGTGGGATAAGTTCGAGAACAAGAAGAGCTCCGACTAGTACAACGCCAATAGGCGGAGCGAGCCTACTGGTCCGAGTACTAGAATAAGCACACTAGGGGGTCTAGACCTACGATCGATTATTCTTATGATATCGTAAGTAACTTTATATTATAATACATTATTTATTTAATTATTTATTTTATGTTAATTATATAATAATTTTATTTGGTTACCGGAGAAGGAGACGGGTGAGTCGACCACTGCGTACTAGGTGTTTATATGTACGTACAAGATTGTCGATGACACGTGGGTCGATACGAGATCTAGTAATACTAATGTAAGTCTCTTTTTATGTTATATCTTGTTTTTTCTTTAAATGTATAATTTACTAAAGGCTTGTATTTCAGGAGGAGGTTGAGCGACGTTTGCATGAGGCATATGTTTCTTCACATGATCCAGACAACGAGGTTGACATTGACATCTCGACATCGTCGGGTCAAGTAAGGGTCGGCATTACGGCTCCAACTGGTTTGGGATGTTGGTGGCTATTACGAAGGATTTTAGAGACAACGATTTTTCTTCTCCTAGCACTAGATGACGCAGGTGAGGGAGCTTCAGGCGCCGCCCCAGACCCAAAGGGATGAGTTAGGGGCCACGAGACAAACTCAACAAGCGAGCTGCAGCAGAAGGAGCACCAGCAATTTCAGACTCAAATGAACGCGCAGATGGTTGAGATGTTAGCTCGATTACAGTAGTACCAGCCGCAGCCTCCCCTGTCATAGGACATCTCTGATCAGATGTTTTTATAAACTTTTGATATTTCTAACATTTTTGTTGAACAAAATGAATCATTGTAAATTTTATGAAACTTAAATAGTTAACTTATTTTCTTGTCTATTGATTATTTTTTTAATAATTTTTTTTTAGTTTGTGATTTTTTTTGGGTATTTTAAATAAGAACAGGGGTTAATAAAAATAATTAAAAAATACCTAGGGGTGTGTAACCCTCATAAAAACCGAGGACAATATGCACTTAGAAAACCGAGGGTAATGTGACCCTCTGAAAAACCGAAGGTATTTCTACCCTCGCTTTTTTTGTGGGCATTTCACCCCTCGGTTTTTCCATGGGGATAATCCCCTCGATTTTTTTTGAGGGTTATAATGCCCTCGGTTTTTCTGAAGGCAATCAAGTTCAAGTCTCCGGGATTTATCGAATAAACTAACCTTCGGTAATCCCCTCGAAAATTTTACCGAGTGTACATTATTCCCTCGTTAAATTTTACCGAGGGGAGATTGCCCTTAGTATTCCCCTCGGGTAAAGTGATTGCCATTGGAATTTTTATCATCATCGAGGGATTTTCCCCTAGATGAAATACTATATATATATATATTTTTTTTTTGTAGTGGCGGCCACCCCCACTAAATTTTTCAAAATAAGTCAATTTTATATAAATAATTACAAATTTATGATATTTTCATATAAAATTGTTAATTTTTGAATTATTGCTCCCTTTAAAAAATCAATTCTCATTCACTAGTTTGAGAAAGAATAAACTTTGTCACCCTTAAGTTCGATTTTTAACTCTTTACCTAAGTTCTACAGGTATGTGACGCTTTATCTTCGGTTGAAAGAGAATTTTTTGTGAGGGCCATACTCTTATCAGGTTGGACTACGGAGATAACTGTCATACCATAATTCATGACTAATACATCACAATACAATAATCAATACTATCATATTACAAAAACTGTACATCATAGTTTCAATATATCATAATATAAAATTAATATATCATAGTAACGGATTAGATAATTTGACGAGTCATGAACAATAAATCAATTTGTAATTAACTTTATGAAAGTTAAATTGCGACATTGAATGCATGATGTATTGATAAAAGATTGTTTTGTTTGCCATGGTGAGAGATATTTGTTCCAAATTCATAATGAAATCGACAAGCATAATTCGAGTAGAAAGCCGTTAAAAGTCACTTTCATATTTGTTTTAATTTGTTCATTGCAATATTTTATTATGTATTCTTTAGAATTTTGGTTCGATAACCACTCGTTCAATCTAGGATGCCCTGCCCCCACGCATATGCCAGTAAAAACATTCAAAACTATGCAGTAACTAGTTCCAAGAAGCAATTATGGCCCGGGATATCAGAATGCGGGACTGCCGAACGAATCCCACCAACTTTAAAAACTTAAATAAAACAAATATAAATAATTGCATGTAAATAATTAAAATGGAGAATTAGTTAGTTGGGTGTGACATTTTCCAATGAGCTTTCACGCGTTATCGCCTAAGCCAAATGGAATGGACCTTTATAAATTGGCCAACTTCTTCCACAATTCCAACTCAGAAGGGAAATCATCAAACACCTTATTACTTTCTTCATTCACTTTTTCTTTCAGTTTCGTTACACCCAAATATTTTTGTTTATTTCTCTGCATTTTGAAACCATGAAAGATAAGTTCTACGGCACCATTCTGCAAAGCGAAGCTCTCGCTAAGGTTATCTTTCCCTCTTCATTACAACTTTAACGTTTAGCACTCGAAATTAATACAAATTACAATTATTTTGTTTTTATGTGTGTTTGATTGTTGACATTCATACTGTATCCAACTTATGTTGGGTACAACATGGACAACGATTCAACATAAAGGGTTTGTGTCATGTATGTATATATACCTGCTTTGAATCGAAGTCGATCAATATCTAAATTTGGAAGGGAATATTATTTTTTATTTTATTTTCTTAACAAGAATCCCAAAAGTTAAACTATTTGTTTTTACAGTTTCATGCATACTAAATGGCAGGTGTCGTATTTTTTTAAGAACGTGACATGTGTACTATCTAATAAAACATTGGGTATGGTAAATCTACACAAAGTATGTACGTAATTACGACAAGATTGTAGAGATAATTGACTCTGAATTTAGGAATTGAAAATATATAAATATTTTTCTCATTATATTGTACTCCTAAATTACTAAAATTAATCTGTGGCTTCAGTATCTTTTATTTAGTTATCCTCAAATTTGTCATTTTCTGTGTGTTGCGCAGTACCTGTTGGAAACAAGTGCCTATCCCAGAGAGCATGAACAGCTCAAAGAACTAAGGGCTGCTACAGTGGAAAAGTACCAATATTGGTAATATGATCAACTAATATATATGGGGGAAAAGATTCATTCAAGTATTTATGACACCATGTTATTGATTACAACTTTTATTTGTATTTAATAATCAGGAGCTTGATGAATGTGTCTGCTGATGAGGGCCAATTCATTTCCATGCTCTTGAAAATTATGAATGCTAAGAAGACAATTGAAGTTGGAGTCTTTACTGGTTACTCACTTCTCGTAACTGCTCTTGCTCTACCTGATGATGGCAAAGTAAGCCATTGTAATAAATATTTATACCAAATTCACAATTAGTGTGATTAATAGCGACTTACAAAAAAACTTTTATTTAGTTAATTATTTTGTTTTAAATTTCAGATAATAGCTATTGATCCGGATAGGGAAGCATATGAGACGGGATTACCATTTATTCAAAAGGCAAACATGACTCACAAAATCCAGTTCATGCAATCTGATGCTATGAATGTCATGAAGGAGTTCCTCGCCAAGGTAAAAACTAATGTTTATATACTATATATAGGAAATAAAAAAGGCATTCAATCTCATTTATAATATTATTCTTTTTAATCAAAATTATGACATCAATATGACTTGCACACCACTACTATTAGTGGTCGGCCAATTGCACCTCTTTCCTTAAAAAAGAATTTTGTCCATGCAAAAGTCATAGTGCATCAAAACATTCTTTGGGTCGTACGAAAGTTGCATCCTTTATTTTTTTATTTGGATTATTCAATTTTGTTTCTAATTTTGGAAGGTAGAGACGGGGGGAGTGGGGACAGGGGTTGGTGGTTCCATCTTGTAGTATAATGTTGGCCAATGGTCAATGGGCTTGCTTTTTCCTTAATTCAATAATCTTTATATAATGTGGGTTGTTGAGTTAGTCCTTTTAATTCATACCTATTTTACCAAAAAGAAATTTAAATTTGCAGGGAGAGGAAGGGACGTTTGACTTTGCGTTTGTAGATGCGGATAAGGAGAACTACATCAACTACCATGAGCATCTGCTTAAGCTGGTGAAGGTTGGAGGAATCATAGCCTATGACAACACCCTGTGGGCCGGCACGGTGGTTGCGTCCGAGGATGATGAGATGGAGGATTATTTGAAGGGCTGCAGAGGACACGTCATCAAGTTGAACACCTTTCTAGCAGAGGACCCTCGTATCGAGTTGGCTCATCTCTCCATTGGAGATGGACTCACTTTGTGCAAGCGTCTCAAATAATTTGGGGTTGCCACATCTTATCTATAGTTGCCTTCAACAAATTATTGCGAATTGTATCATATATAATACGTCTTGTTTTCTAGTTATTTGTAACACTATGTATGGTTTGATGTTTTTTTTTTTTGTTTCCTTTTATTAAAGATTGTTTTTTCGTCGTTATATTAATTCGCAACTTCTTCACATTTTATAAACTTTGTTAACCTTTACCCCTCTCTCTCTCTATATATATTGAATTTAGTTTCTTTTTCTTTGTGGCTGTTATGCTTGTTGTAGTTTATTAAGAAGTTAGTTGCTGCAATTTTGAGGGAAGTGGAAAAAGGTGGATTTGACAAACACTTTAAATTTGCTTTGTTAAAATGATTCACACTGGCAGAACTTGGAGTTTTTCAAGGTCAACAAAGGATCAGGATAATATACTTACGAAAAGATGAGTATGAAAATGTCGATTTGGTCAACACTGTTTGGAAGATAAATGTGGAGCACCTAATTAATCTGATTCTTTATTTCATCATTTAAAATATAAACCTTGAAGCAACTATACACTACAACAAAACTGTCAAATTACAACGTTAGAATTGAATACAAATTTTCGTTGGAAATCCTAATTCCAACAAAATTTACAACGGAATATAATAAGTCGTTGGAAAACTTGCCGTCTGAATCACCAAATTCCAACGGCATTCCTACAAAAAAAAGATTCCATTGGAAGTTTCATTGGTTAATTTCCGTTGGAATTGTCAATCTTTAGAATGAATTCCAACGCCAATTCTAATGGCCGTTGGAAACTTTGTTGGAATTAGGCATTCTAACGGAAATTTATATTGAATTCCAATGGATATTTTCTGTTGGAATTTGACAATTTTATTTTAGTGATATAATTACTTTTGGATATGCTCAGATGCTAATTAAAGGTCTGTGGAACGAACTTGAAAACTAGACTAGTTAACTACATTTGGAGATGTTCAAGTAGGATCATGCAGTTTGTAACCTGTTAGGGCTAGTTTGCAGGTTCCCAGATTAGCCAAAAAAATGTTTTAGTTCAAGCACTTTCTAACAATAAAGCACAATCTTTTCAAAAGTCTCTACTAAATATTAATCATTAATTCACAATATAGTAATCATAATTCAACATATTGGGTGAAAGTTTTGAAGGTCCCGCGTATTATAATAAAAACAATTAGAGAGTAAATGTTAGTCGTAATGCTAAAATACCATTACTATCATTTAGCACACACATCGCGAAAATAATAATAACATAGAATTTAAATTTTCCTATGAGTTAAAAATTCATTAGTCGTGATCTCAGACCGCAAAATATATAACTAGAAATGGTTTACAAGAGATATTAAAACAATATAACATATAAAAATATATAAAAAAAAACTCCTAAACTGTTGGATTCTTGACAATTATTTCTTATTTTCCTTTAATATTATTTGCCTTTCTTGGTCCTAAAATATTAGAAAACTAGATTTGTTTTTTATTTTGTTTCCTAGTTAGAGTTTAGGATTAGTTTACTTGTTTGTCAAGACTAGGATTCTTGTCTATTTAAGATAAGAAGTCGTGGACGATCAAAAAGCTGAGACGAGACAACTTGGATGAGTTTTGACGTAGCAAGAAGGACGCACAAGCAGAAGAAGACAAGCACGAGAAACTCTTGAAGCTACGATTCACAACACGCATATCTTTGAAATTGCGTAACCAACGGAGAAAATCAACACAAGCGTAGCCACAAGTATTTTAGTATCAAGTGTTGATACTAATGTTTTCATATATTACTTTACGATTGTGTATTTGATCTTAAACTAATTAAAGCCAGTTCGTAAGCACGTTGCTTACGAACGAAATTTAATTTGTTGTGTTCATTTTAAGGCCAAAATGTAGAATTAGTCCACTAACTTAGGGCAGTTGGAGATTTTAGTCCACCGAATACACGGGTGGCGATTTTAGTCCACTAATTTAAAAGAAATCGCACATTTAGTCCATTTCTGACCTGAAATTTGAATTTTGGCCGGAAATTGGATTTTGACCCAATTTTTGGGGATTTTGACCGGCCAACATGGGACGGGTGGCGATTTTAGTCCACTAATTTAAAATAAATCGCACATTTAGTCTATTTTTGACCTGAAATTCGAATTTTGCCCGAAATTAGATTTTGACCCGATTTTTGGGGATTTTGACCAGCCAACATGTCACATATGTGCTGACTTAATTTTCATTTTAATTATAAAAATTAATAATGCTACGTGGGTATTTATTAAAAATAAATAATAAAATAAAGAAAAAACAAAAAAAAATAAAGAATCCGCTCGTGAGTGCTCAGACCGGAAATCTCGACTAAACCGGCTTCTTCTAGGGATAAGAAACTTTATCGTTCGTTTTTTTTCTCACCGCCGTCGTTGCCGAATTTTACCGCGAGATTTTTTCTCCGGCCGGCTGAGATGCTAATTCGATTCTTATTGGCAAAGATGTGAGGTTTGACGACGGATATTAACTGATAGCTTCCGGCGTGAGGTTTGATTGCGTTCATACCTTTTTTTTTAATTTGTTTTTCTGAATTCGAATGATTAGGAGGTTTATCTCTGGGTTCGTGTGCGTGTGGTTCAAAATTAAAATGTCAACTTTAGTTTAAAAAGTACAGAGATGATGTCTCCCAAGTCTTCTTCGTTTTTTTTACTTTATTTTATTATATTTATTTTAATAAATACCCACGTGGCATTATTAATTTTTATAATTAAAATGAAAATTAAGTCAGCACATATGTGACATGTTGGCTGGTCAAAATCCCAAAAAATCGGGTCAAAATCTAATTTTCGGGCCAAAATTCGAATTTCAGGTCAGAAATGGACTAAATGTGCGATTTTTTTTAAATTAGTGGACTAAAATCGCCACCCGTCCCATGTTGGCCGGTCAAAATCCCCAAAAATTGGGTCAAAATCCAATTTCCGGCCAAAATTCAAATTCCAGGTCAGAAATGGACTAAATGTGCGATTTCTTTTAAATTAGTGGACTAAAATCGCCACCCGTGTATTCGGTGGACTAAAATCCCCAACTGCCCAAAGTTAGTGGACTAATTCTACATTTTGGCCTCATTTTAATTATTCCGCTGCTTTTTTTTTTACTATTTAGTATTACTTCTGGTGTTATTAATACCAGACTTAACATCGATTTACTGATACTTATTTTAATATCCATAGACCTACAAACTTACAAGTGTTTTTTTCTAATTGTAGACACCCCTTTGCACACTTGTCTGTCCACATGTACCCTTGATATACCATTAGATTCTTTAATTATTCAATCTAATCCATCCATTTGAGTACAACTGTGTACAAGTGTATTTTTCAGTTGTACTTTGTTGTACTTTTTTATTTTTATGATTAACAATCATATCTTTATTATTATATTACCAAAATAACCTTCAAATAATCTTAATATTAAAAATGTAAAATTATATTGATTTGTTATTTAATTTATAGCATAACCCTTAAAATTTATTTAATTGTAGACACCTCTTTGACTTTATTTAATTATAACATAACCCTTCAACTTTATGTTTTTTTTAAAAAGAAATCCCTCAAGATTTATAATTTTATATTACTGAATTACATGAATTAAAGATTAAAAAAATTAAAATTTATTACAATTTGAAAAACTTGTTCTTCCCCGTTCGTGCCCAGAACCATAGGATTTCACCATTCATCAACCTCACGAAATCATAATTCATCGGCAATAGCAGAGGACTTAACCCATTCAACCATTCAATAGAAAGAGGAAGTTGCCCCCTCCCAGGAAATAATGGATTTGTTGAATTCCCCGAAAGCAATCTGCAGAATTATGTGTCCCTCATTATGTTTAATTAGTTGGAGCAAAACCTAGGTAAGTGAGGCTATCCCATGTGTAGTATATGCGAACTCGTTGGTGAAATTTCATAAAGGAGTCGGTCGGGGAGGAGAATTGTATATCAAAGTCAAGCACTTGTTGAGGTCCCCATAAATGATTGATCAAATGACTAAACTAACGGGGTCGATAAATTGTTTGATGTATTACAAAGAAGATGATATAAAAAGAACTGGACTAGAGGTATAGTGCCTCCTGAATAATTTGCAGTTTGTGTCCTTCCTTTTGATGGTTGTATAGTTTATCTTCCATTTGTGTTATTAGGGAATTTTTTATCCTTTCTTTGATGGTTGTATATTTATCATTATCTCGTGATGTCGATTTCTGGTATACTCTTTGTCATTTGTTGACTGTAAAATAATTAAACTTTTACCGGTAGATTATTTGAATCTTGTTTTGGTTTAATAACATGGTGTTGGGCATGTAGATGCACCGGTCGATATCGTGACATAGTTTCTAAATGTTGTTTTGAAATTGTATTAGTGGTTTAAAGTTGTTGGACATTATATCTTTGTTTTTTTGTTTGTTTAAATTTAAATTTTTTGTGACATATTATGACATGTGGTTTGAATGACCTAAATTTAGTTTAGTTTTGGGCTGATTTTATATTGTTAACAACAGGGGAAAATAGATGTTGGGTTGACTGAAATTTGCACACTCACTCGGCTCTAGTGCATTGGAATATTGACAATATTCGGTTGTAATTAGCTTAGGATTTCAAACAATTTAGGCCACTTAGTGCCATAGATTCTAGACAATCTGAGCAAGTTGGTGTCGAAATATTTCACTAATTTATGTTACTAATATTGTGTACAAGTTTGGGCCAATGAGTGCTGAGCAGAGTGTGAAAATTGTATTTTGGTTTATTGTATGCTTCATCATTTTTTTTCTCAATTTCCAGTGTATAAGAGAGAAGATCCATGATGTTGGCAAAAAGACAAAATCAAGGACGAGCATACGAAGAGTAACAATCTACACATGTGACGTCGTCTACTAGTCAGGGACAATCTCGGGATCGTGGGAGTGCATGACACCAGTGATCATGTCACATTATTTTTAGATTTGTTTTGTTATGTGTGTTTAGTATGCATTTGTAGACCATGATCGTACTTTGTTGTTCGTTTAAATAATTTTACTTTGTTATTTTGATTATATGATCGTAATTTGTTCATTCAATATATGATCACACTTTGTTATTTTGGATTATGGTCGAACATTGTCGATTCAGGTTATGGTCGTATTTTTCATCTTTGGTTATGTGGCTTGTCCAGTATTCGAGTTTTGTTACAAATAGGTGAAAAAATAATGACAGAGAGATATCAACACACATAAGTCTAGTTTTGTATTTTTTTCAGTCCATCGGGTCACATGAGTTCCTGGGATAATCTACTATACCATCAACCTGATCATGAGGAAGTCGTGAGCTCAGGTCGTCATAAGGAACGAGAAAATAATAACGAGCTCACACATGTAGACATCACAACATATAATTTAGCAATTTGAGATTAATTCATGTTTGTAGTAGTGGTGTCGTCATAACGTGATAACCGTCATTTTAATCTTGCACGATATAATTTAATAAATTAGTAAATCAAGTTATTGTCAAGCTACTGTTATAGATACCTCTCATTTGGTTTCAAATAATTGTGCACGTATCGTATTTTTGTACAATCTTAATGTTGCATATAAAATAATTTTAATAACTTCACAAAATATGCATAATTAATGTGTCAATACAATTGCACATGAAATATATAATGTGATAATTACCAACAGTGAAATTGAAAGAAAAAAAAGTCAAACACTGATCATCTTTTGAAATTAGTATTCCCCTACTAATGGATTGAATATTTGAAATATCATAAATGAGCTCACTTTAATATCCAACCTTCACGTAGACTAAGCAAACCTCACATCTAAAACTATTTCATTAGATATTTTCGTAGGCATGTTCATTTACTTTTGGCTCTTGAGAGTTGAGTGGAATATAATCCTCACCAAGTAATGTGCCTTTTTGGGCATCTGCGGAAACAGGGATCTCTAACTTCTTTTCACAAGTAGTTGATTTATGGCCTGGTTTACTGTAATAGAATAATAATACAATATTTTAGTTAAAGTAATGAACCAGAGCAGGTGAGGGGTGAGAATGAACTTTGTTATCTAATTTGACGTACCCACATAGTCCGCCGTTTTGTTTTTTAGCTTTACGAGCCCCTCTCGACCCAAACTTCTGTGGATCACGAATAAAAACATTTCTTTGTGAAAGTCTATTGGGGTCATGAATCCCGCTGGAATGCTCGGAATTTGCGTTTTGTGTTGGCATCGAATTTTCAAGTACTTCCTCAGCCTTTTTTGTCTTGCGTCGAACTCTCTTAATAGACTTTACGATTGCGAATTCGGTCTGTGAAGCTTTAAGACACAAGTCACTACATTCTTGGTGAAGCACCATAAACCTCTTCAGTTGTGGATCCACTGTCAAAAATGGAAATTTCTCTTGCAACTGTTCCCCAGCCTCTGTGGTCCATCTCTCACGTATGCACTTAATAGGTATAGATTGAAGATTCATATTCTTGAATGCAGTAAAGAAATGAATACATGGAAACCCATCCAACTCTAGCATCTGCATTCACATAGATATATACCTTTCGTAACATCAATTTTCACCGACCACTATTTTTTATATTCCGATCAATATTTTTCCAAAGTGATGTGTAGACGGTCATCATGTACGTGTTTGTCAACAATTATGGAACCTTGTTCCTTTAGTAATTTTCTTTTGACATCTTCAAATACAGCTCTGGTATAAATATTTGCATCTTGATGAAGGAGGTTGTGAAGTGCAACAGTAGGTCGTATCGTTGGTGGCGCTCATACAGACTCATTTTGTTCTTTTAAAAATGTAGCTCTTGAGACGACTACATGATTGAAGTGGCGTAGGAACTCGGTAATCGTGCTTTTGGCTTTGCCTAGGCTCTTGATTAGAGAGTTTAAAGATTCTACCCGTTGTGTTGTCCTAGTCATTCCCATAAAGTGACCTCGTAGGTATGCCTCGCTCCAATTCTCTTTTCTATCGTACGTCTCCTTAATCCAATTGCTATCCACAACCCCATGTTTCTCGATATATCTTTGCCACTCACGTTTGAAACTTTGAATAGACCATCTCGCCATCATTAGCATTGAAAACACGGTGCAAAATTCATGTACTTTCACTTTTCGAGCACAATCTCTATTTAGATGCTAACCACATAGTCTGTGCACTGCAGTAGGAAAAGTCTCTCTTATGGTGCGACGCATTGATTCATCCTGATATGTGATAACTGATACTGGGGCCTTCTGATTCGTACATTTTTGTTAAACTTTTGTACATATTTTGAGTCATGTTTTAGTCTTTTTTACCATCTTCTTAGGTCAAGAATAATCCGTTTTGCATGATTTTGCATTATTTGGTCTTTTGCTAGCTTTTTGACTTTTTAATCAATAATTGGCCATTTTGATCCATTTTACTTGCTTTTCTCTTTCATCCAAGTCACTTGACAAGACCCGGGAGATGAAGACAAAGGATCAGCGCTCCAAGTAGCCAAAAAAACAACTATCTGACCGGATAAGACCAATAACCGATCAGATTGATTTTCGAGACACACATCGATTGGATAAGAGCTACGTCCGACCGGTCAAGAGGACAGGGATTTTCATCCGATCGGACCAATGACCAATCCGATCAGATTCAAACGTTATAAATGCATATTTTTGGGATTATTCAGTTACGAAACGGTTCTTGAGCCTTTAGAACTCAGAAATCTTCGGAGAAGTTCCATCCTTTCACCCACAATACTGGATCATATACACTAGAAGAGAGAATTGACAACTTTCTCAACCTTTGACCTATAGCACTTACGGACATAATATTTAGAATTTCGATCAGTATGGATAATCGTTGAAGACGGAGGTTCGTGACAAGCTTCCCGAATTCAGCGAGGTTCATTTCATTCCCAGGATTAGCAAGGATTCGACGATATTCACCGTAGGATCGTGATTGAGTTTTCTCACGATTTAGTAATCTCTAAACTTTTATCTCGTAATTTAGTTTCGTAATTCATGTTAGTTAATGATATTTGGATATTGTGATCGGATAGATTTTGTGAATCGTTTATGATTACCTTGATGTGAATGATTTGTCGTCGATTATTTTATGATAATTAGTGATTCGTGTTATTCATATTTGAGTAATTGGTTTGGTTTATTAAATTTAGAACTACGTTTGGACTGTGTTTCGTGTATGCATATCAAATGTTCGATTGAATGTGTGAGTGGGATTCGGTGGAACAGTCTTTAGATCAAGTAGTATAATTGGCGAGTTTGTGAATCGATTAAACTACTCTTGCTAAGAAGTTAGCGGTTACTCTAACCGCTAATACAACCGTTAACGTGCCAGAATCCTATTTTTGGAAGGAAACTTGTGCTTCAAGTTTTTGTAAACCTATATATACATTTTCATACTCTTTCAAAGCATTGTTAGACGTTTTTTAGGGTATTCCTAGGGTTTTACAAGCCCTAGGTTTGCTTTAATTTCTCTTGATACACTTCCATGATTCTTAGTTTGTAAATTTCTAGTTTTTAGGTTAAATTGAATAGTTCTTAAATAGTTTAGATGTTAGAATATAGATTAATCTTAGTTTGTGGATTTCTGGATTGGACGATGTTATCTTTCTTTATTAATTAGTAAGTTTTCGATATCTTATAATTTATTAGTTTAATTAATCTTCTTAGAATAATTCAATCTTCAACACCCCCCCCCCCCACCCCCCCCACCCCAAGTTGTATGTTGAATTGTGTTCTTGAATATGTTGGGTTTGTGACGATGAGATTGTTGATAATTGTTGGCTAGATCTTACGGGTCTGGAGCCTAAAATCATTTAAAACCATCAATTGGGTTTGTTGGGTACTAAATCTACAAGTTGGGATTGACAACCATAGCTTTTAGATAAAGTGTTCGATGAAATGCCCAAGTGGTCGTGGAGATGATTCTAGAGCTCTAGAACCCTTGTTTTCTCAAATATTTTCAAAATCTTGATTTCTTAGTTCTTCGTTTAAATCAACATATTGATTCCAAGTGTTTAGATTAGAACTTTCTTTGTTATTTTCTTATTCGTGAAAACAAACACAAATGGAACTTCCGATTAGTTTTCTTTGAGAGATTCGACTCGGTTCTACTTGCCAACCTACAAGCGAACTCGTACACTTGCGAGTAAACTTTTTAAGCTTGAAAAACTTAAATAAAAATAGTTGCGGAAAGTTCGAATAAAAATCATGGCACCATTTTCGGGGAAGGCTAAAGGTTGTGATTTTTGTGTTTGCTCTTCGTGAATTTTGGCCGTGTTTTTGTTTGTGTTTTGTAAGTGTTTGTGATTTTTCTTTGTGTTCATTTTTGTTATTTGTCGTCGGTACGTTTAATCTTGTGCGTTGAGTGTTGTGTATGCAAGGTACCTCAATGACCAAGACTCGAGATTCAACAAACCAATTCTTCATTTTTTGAATTTGGGGTTCGAAGAAAAATCGACTAATATTGGCCAAAATTTTCTCAAGATGTTGACCCTGATCTATTGCCCAAATGTCAAAATTTAGGCCATATTTGGCAATATTCGTTCAATATTTCGGCCAGGGGCCGCCAAAAATACTTCATTTTGTCTTTCTGTTTACTACTTTCTATATCGATTCTATATAAAAAAAAAATGTAAAAATCAGTTAAAAAAAATAGGTTCGATATCGATTTATATAAAAACGATATAAAAATTAATCAAAATTTCATCCATGGCCACTAAAGACCGAAATTTATTGATAATTTCAGCTACTTGTGGCCGAAATTCCTTCGACCGACCATGGCCGAACGGGTTGCGAATAATTTTTTCAAAACTCGAACTAAATTTAACAATTTGGATGCGAAAATAAAAAAATATAATTGGGCAAAATTGAAAAAAAGTACTTACGTTTGTTATTCCCATATGTTTTTCATCATCCATTATTAATTATTTGTTTTGTTTAAATAACAAAGGTTAACAAACACTACAAAAAAACAGTGAAATATTGACGGATTTTGCTGACTGGCAGAAAAACCGTCAGCATATGCTAACGGACGCTGATGGGCAGAAATCGTAGACGACTTGCTGACGGGCAAAGACCGTCAGCGAGTAGCTCGTCAGCAAACCGTTAGCATTTTAATTTAGCGACGGGTTTGTTGATGGCCCAATAACGGGCGGAGTTGCTGACGGGTACCAGACCGTCAGCATAATTAAGAAAAATAAGAAAATATGCTGACAGGTACCTGCCCGTCAGCAAACATAAAAAAATTAAAAAAATATATGTTGACGGGTGTTATGACCATCAACATTTCTCTTTTAAAGCAAATTATATCTGCTCTTGCGAACAAAAAGAAAAAAAAATGAAGCAAATTTTCAAAATCACCGCCGCCCACCACCGCTCACACCCACCCCATCCAGTCGTCGCCGGTCACAGCTCACGTCGCCGCCAGCCAGCCCACCCCGGCCGCCCGCCATTCCTGATTCGTTGCAGCTAGCCCACCTTTGCCACGATTCGCGCGCCGTTCCTGATTCGCCGCAGCCCTAGCTCGTCGCCATTCACCCGCCAAGTCACCGTTGTTCCTTTGCCGTTCCTACAAGGTTTTTTAAAATATTATTTATTATTTTTTATGTATTAGTTTGTGTTTGTTTGATATAATTAGATTATTGGTTTAATTAGGGTTAATTTTATGGATTGTTTTATATTTAGGGCTGATTTTAGGAATAAATATATAATTATAGTTGCTTTTAGGGATTATTGTATATTTAGGGTTTATTTTAATAAAGATATAATTAAGGTTGTTTTAAGGATTGTTGTACATTTATGGTTGATTTTAGGGATAAATATATAATTAGGGTTTAATTTAAACATAATTATATAATTAGGGTTTAATTTAGGAGGGTCCAGCGGACTTGGTATTGGCATAGCCAAGCATAGAGGAGGGTCTCGCACTGCGATTGGTCATGTACGTCGGCTCGTAAGTCATTTTAAAATATGTTTGTAAATTTAATTCGCAAGTAATTCTAATTATTTTATAATTAAAAAATAATTGAATTATTGTATACAGCGCGAAGATTTGGGTAGGGAACTCAATGCATTCGAGTTTTTCCTGGTCATGCACTACAAACCCGACGACTCTTTCAGTATACTCAATTGCAGCAGACTTTTGTAAGTACTTTTTTTAATGTAATTAATATAAATATATATCTTTCGTTTCGAATCCTCGTAACGGTAAATAATACATCAATCAAAATATTGAAAGAGGATTATTAGGGACGTCTGGAAAAGGCTCGTGCTCATCACCGGATCCTGCCTCCACCGACGAGAACACGTCTATCTACGGACCGTCGGGGTGAAGAAGGGTCGGCGGTTTGGCACGGGATGTTTTGGAACTCTTTTGGCCTCGAAGAGTTCCAGAGGCGATACCTCCCCTGTTCCTGATAGCCATGTCTCGTTGCTCTAGATGCAGATATATCTTTTGAAGAGCCAGGTCGAGACGAGCGAGTGTACACATCAGGAGCAGCTCCAGGCCATGCGTGAGGAGCATACACGTCAGATGCTACAGAACGAGGAGACTCTCCGTGACAAGGTGATGAGGGATGTCGCCGCAGCGATGGCAGCGCAACGTCGACGGCCTGTTTCTAATGCTCCAGTTGTTCCTGCTCCTACTCCTGATGATGATGATGATGATGATGATACGGCGATTTAGTTGATTTAGGAATGAATTATGATAAAATTATTAAATAATTATATTTTATTTTTAATTTTATATTTTTTTTTTGAGAAATGCAAATTAATTTTCGTATTAAATTATTGATATGTAAAATAAAAAACAGGTAAAAACCCCAATTAAAATAAAAAATAAAATAAAAATACTGATGGGAGCTGACGGGTGGGTCCCGTCAGCATGACTTGAAAAATACTGACGGGCAAAATTCGTCAGCATATGTTGACGGGTCTTGGGTTATGGCTGGCGGATTAAACCCGTCAAAACGTCGTCAGCAAATGCTGACGGGTTGGTTAATGCCGTAAGCAAATCATTTATTGACGCCAAAAATGCTGACGGACGGATCCTGTCAGCAAATCCGTAAACATTTCCCTATTTTTTTATTGTGAAAATTGAGAGAAATATAGTGAATAATTGAAGTATTGTTGTATTGTTCAATTATATATATTTTTCACGGGTATGTTTAACAATTTTAATTTTTGTAATAAATTTGTTAATTGACAAAATGGGTAGATAAATATTGGAATTTTATAAAAGTATATATAACATTTTAATGACTGGCATTTGATGAATAAAAGTTTAACTGGTGCAACTAGAAAAATATCCAAAAACCTTGACTACAAATAGAATTGAACAAATGTTTTTCTCTATATTCAAATGGCACTATTCATAGAGTTGACTTCAAACAACACTCGAAACCTCGAAATTGCCTTACTTTTTACCCTTTTTTTTTTTCTGGCGTGGGTGGGTGGATGGTGTGCTTAAACAAATGCTTGGATATGTGTAGCCAAACAAACCTAAACTCCCATTATCATCAACAAATTACTCCATACGATTAGTATAGGCACTTTGACCAAAATTCACTTCGCCTCGTGAAGCAATAGCGTTCTTTTTAATTTTTTATGAAGTCAACTATAATATTCGTCCCCTTCCCAAAAAAAAAGTAAACTAGAACATTGCTATGAATATCATATCACATCTACACTCACAAAAAAAAAAAAAAAGAAAAAAAAAATCATAATGGAGCACTTGTTGAAGCCACTCCTACCAATTACATTCTTCTTGTACATGACAATATCATATGCAGCAGGTAGTTATACATTTATGTTTTTATTTATTCTTACGTACATTCCTATACATATTGAATCTTTACCCGCATCGACAGATAATTTACTACAAAACGGGGATTTCGAAAATGAAACCGCCAATACTGGAACATCCCAGTTCTTGCTCCTCAACATAACAAGCTCAAACATTATTATTCCAGGATGGTCCTTTAGTGGTACAGTTTATTATGTCACTTCTGGTAACAATTTATCGTTTCCAGCTAATGGAGGCCACGCAATTCAGTTGGCTGGAAATGGCAGCATAAATCAAACATTTAGAGGCACAGACGATGTTCTTGAGTACGTTCTCAGCTTCAACCTAGCCGTGCTAAATGAGGGTTGTGCTGTTAATTATAATCATACTGCTGCTGTAAACGTAACTGTTTACGTGACAACGGTATTTGAAAGTTCGGAGGTCACCCATTCCGAAAGATGGAGTGTGTTCTATTATGATAGGAATATCAGCAGGAGATTATGGGAAACAAATGCTTTCTACTTGGGGCAATTGGGAAATATAAATTATGTGAATCTTGAAATCAAAAGTGTGACAATGAATAATTCAGCAGATCACAATGTTGCTAGTAATTGTTGGCCTTTGGTGGATGCTTTTACTGTTAAAAGGAATCATTTGCCTAGATGGTACGACGGTATGTTACCCTATCTTTCACTATTTAATTGAAACAATGGAAATTAACAGCAAACTATAAGTTAGAAATTCTTGTGTTACAACATTTACTTTATTTTTGTGTTACAATAGTGCACCTTAAAATGAGACAAGAGGGGGCTATTTGTAAGATTAATACAAACCTTAAGAGGTTCTGTCATTTTAAAAGATTATGTTTTTTTAGTTAGACTAAACTTCGTGGTAGCTTTTGCAATTATTCCTTTCTTTCTTTTAATTTTTTTATTTCAAAATCTTGACATCCATCCTAGTCTATTTTTGTGCAGGCAACCAGCTGGCAAATGGAGATTTTGAGGTCGGACCATCATTCTTGAAGAACTCCTTGGATGGCATTCTACTAAACCAAGAACAAGACCGATTCAACTCCCCCCTTCAACAGTGGTCTATACTGGGAACTATAAAATACATCAACTCAGAACGATACAGAGTTCCCCACGGCAAAGCAGCAATCGAGCTACTGTCATCTGGGTATTCATCTGGAATCCAAACAGACCTAATCCTACAACCGGCATCAACATACACTTTGAGCTTCACCATGGGGGATGCCAATGACTCGTGCGTCGGGTATTTTGTATTATTTATAGAAATAGGACAAAATGTGCACAACTTTACAATGAGTAGCTACGGAAAAGGATCGGCTCTTCGCCACTCTATCACATTTATAGCTGAAGACTCGAGGACAACTTGGATAAGCTTTTACAGTTTCAACGAGACGCGAACGAGCGATGGTGTGCTTTGTGGCCCTGTACTTGATCACATAGTTCTTAATGTTCTTGATCACGTAGATGTTGTTGGTTCCTATGAGGAGAGGGTGATCAAAGAGTATAATTGGGTTTTAACTATTGGCTTGATTATTGCTAATTTTGTCATGTTTATTATATAGCGTGGGGTTATTTTGATGTGTAATTTGTATTTGTTGAAAAATTTATTTTTGGCAATAATTCTTATTTTATTATTTACCTTTTTTGGGCACAAATAAGTCAGGAAACTAAATTTAGAAATATACTGTGTTTCCTAGTTTATGTTTAAGATTTTATTAGTTTCCTAAATTGTGTTTAGGATTTGTTTTGTCTTGTTTACCAAGTTTAGGATTTTAGGATTGTCTATTTAAGACAAGAGAATCATAAAGCTTAAGAGACGGGTTTTACGCACGGGATTTTAAGAGAGGACGCACGACGCAAAGCAAGACGCACGAGCAAGAAGAAGAACACGAAGACTACTTGAAGTCATTGATCGAGATCGACAAGTTATTTGAAGTTGCGTGACCAACGGAGAAGAGTTTGTTCAACCTAGGCGACAAGTATTTAGTATCATGTGTTTTGATACTTTAGTTTTCATATATTATTTAATAATTTTGTAGAAAGTAATATAGTTTTCGAGTTTGTACACCCAAGTTCACAAGTACTTTTACTTGTGAACTGAATTTGTTATCTCTAATTCTTAAGTTTTTATTTCCGCTGCATAATTTTTATTTTAGTCTGGTCGATGTTGGTAGTCAGTGTTGTTTAACATTGATAACAACATCGTAAATTTGAGACTTATTTTTAAAACCATAAACCCTCAAATTTTACAATTGGCATCTAGAGCGGGTTACTTAACCTTTTAAGTACTGATCCTTATTTTTTAAGTGCTATGGACGCTCAAGGCAACCCAAGGCCACCGATCCTAAATGGGGAGAATTATTCTCTTTGGAAACAAAGGATGTGTTGGCACTTTAAGAGCATTGACGAACGTATTTGGAAAACCGTCCTCCTTGGATAGGAAAAGCCACGTTTTACTGATGGTGAAGGCGAAACCTTCCCCAATAAAGAAGTAGATTGGACTACTGAGGAAGCAGCTGCTGCAAACTGAAATTCCAAATGCATCAATACCTTGTGTAGCTATGTAGATGCAAGTTACTACCGAGTCATCAAGAATTACGAGTCAGCAAAGGATGCATGGGACACCCTCTAAAGTGTGTGTGAAGGAACAACGAGCGTGAAGAAATCAAGGTTGAGAATGTTGATGTCCACTTTTGAAGCAATGAGAATAGATGAGAAGGAGCCGATCATGGACTATGCAATGAGATTATCAGACATCATGAACGAGTGAAGAGAGCTTGGTGATGCAATAACTAACTCTCGTCTTGTAGGAAAACTGTTGAGGTCTATTACGAAGAAATACAATATGAAGGTGGTTGCCATAATCTAAAGATGTTGATAACATTGAATTCAACACCTTAGTTGGAAGCCTTAAGCAATATGAGATGAAACACCTTGGTTCCAACTCAAGAGAGAAGAATGTTGCTTTTTCCTCCGATGCTAATCCAGACAACGATGAAGATGAAGAGGAACTTGATTTCAATGGAATTCTGAAAAAGATGGAATCTACTACACTTTGTGAAGACGAATTATCATTTGTTACCCAATGTTTCAACAGTTTCTTGAAGAAGAAGAAGAAGAATAGCCTTGGAGGTTCAAATACGAAGACCAGGCCACAGGTGTCCACGCCAAAATTCACTGGACGTGCTCTTCCCAGATCTCAGTCCACTTCCTCAATTCCAAACGCATCCAACCCCACGAGGCCACTTTGTGAGGTGCATTGTCATGAATGTAAAGGATGGGGACACTAAAAAAATGAATGTCCTAACACTCTTAGGAAGAAAAGCATGGTTGCTACTTATTTTACTGAAGATGTAAATGATTTCGAGTCAACTGAACCTGTTCCATCCTTATTTTCCCATGTTATTTAGGACGACGACGTCCATGTTGATATCCTTGAATCCAACATCGTATGCTTGAATGTTGAAACCCCTGATTATCATAAGGAGTACGAGCTGCTGAGTGTTGAGCACCAGCAACTGTTTGTCAGCTGGGGAAAACAGGTACTCAAGGTAAAGGATCTCGTTAAAGAAGTAGAAAAACTGAACAAAGAAAAGGATGATCAGCTTGACATAACTGTTCATCTGGAAACATCTCTTACCAAGAAGGATGTTGAGCTAGAGAAGGTGATAACTGAGCCGACGAAGGTCCCAGGAACCATATCAAATCTGAACAAAGGCAAGGCGAAGTTTGATGAAATCTTAGAGATGAGCTTCCCAGAAACCTCGAAGCATGGAATTGAATTTAAATCGATTCAGCCGTCAAATTCCTCAAGTCAAGAGCAGAAATCACCCAAGAGGCACAAGAAGATAAGAAGACAGTTCGTGTGCCATCATTGTGGCGAGCCCGGACACATTCGGCCTTTTTGATGGAAGATCATAGGCGAGAGAAGGCACTTTCAAAGAACTTATGCGGCTGCTAGATCCAATGTTGGTTTCCATCATACCAACATTAATACCAACACCAGATTCAAACAAGTGTGGGTCAAGAAAAATAACATCAAGTGTAATATGATTAATACCTCCCTGAATTCCCACGTCCCTGGAGCCTGGTATTTTGATAGTGGATGCTCCAAGCATATGACTGGGTCAGAAGAGCTACTTTCCAACATTGTCATATTTCGAGGTGGAAAAGTAAAGTATGGTGGAGGCGCAAATGGCCAAGTTGTTGGCCAAGGAACTCTCCATGTTCCCGGCATTGTAACTCTTGAAAATGTGCTGCTGGTAGAAGGACTTACTGCAAATTTTATTAGTATAAGTCAACTATGCGACGGAGGTTTTAGTGTCAAATTCAACCGTGAGAAGTGTGAAGTTTATGAGGAGAATGGTCCATGTATCCTTGTTTTTACATAGGACTTCAGATAATTGTTATCAAATCAACAGTGATACTTTTTGCAAGTTATCTCAACTAAGTGATGCTGAGGTGTGGCATCAAAAACTAGGGCATGTCAACTACAATATGATGGACAGGTTGGCCAAAGAAGAAGCAGTGACTGGGCTTCCTAAGCTAAACACCAAGATCATTCCTGTATGCGAGGCGTGCCAAAAAGGAAAGCGTGACTGGGCTTCCTAAGCTAAACACCAAGATCATTCCTGTATGCGAGGCGTGCCAAAAAGGAAAGAAGGTCAGAGTACCACATCCAGTCCAGCAAAGTCTCACTACATCTTCTTGCTTTGAACTCCTTCATATGGATCTCATGGGTCCACTTGAGGCCGAGAGCCTTGGTGGTAAGAGGTATGTTTTAGTTATTGTCGATGATTTTTATAGTTTCACTTGGGTAGAATTTCTAAAAGAGAAATCTGAAACTTTTGAGACTTTCAAAAAACTTGCAAAGAAGCTATGTGTCAGGTTTAATGTGAACATTGCTAGAATTAGAACTAATCACGGAAAAAAATTTTGAAAATGCATCATTTTCAAAGTACTGCACTTCGGAGGGCATAAGTCATGAATTTTCTTCACCTATTACTCCACAACAAAATGGCATAGCTGAACGCAAAAATAGGACTCTTGCTGAGATGACTAGAACTATGCTCATTTCAAATGGCATAGAAAAACGTTTTTGGGCTGAAGCAATGAATACTGCATGTCATATTACAAATAGAGCTTATTTTAGACCAGGGTCATGTGCTATTTCCTATAAATTGTTGACGGATAAGAAATCGAAATTGAGCTATTTTCATATTTTTGGATGTATTTGTTATGTGCTCAATGACAAAAATCATCTAACTAAACTAGACTCAAAAAGTGATAAGTGCATATTCATGGGCTATTCCCAAAACAGTCATGCATATAGGTTGTTTAAACTTAGAACTAGAACCATGTTTGAGACAATTAATGTCAAGTTCGACGATCTAACGAGTGCAGTCAAACCCACTGAGGATAATGATCTAGTTTATGATCAAAATCCTCAAGAAAATGTCACTTCTCCTTCAAAAGATAGTGCAGGTATTGAGAACAGAGATGCAGGTGCTGAACTCAGAGAATTGAGTGATGTTGGTACCAATGTTGATACTATGATACCAACATCAGAACCAACATCTATCCTAGTCGCAGAATCAGATTCTAATTCAGAACAAGAAGATCCAGCTGATCCCATTGATCTTCATAAGAGGGATATTCCATCAAGAATCTAGAAAAACCACCCCGTGGGCCAAATTATCGGAGATTTGGATGAAATGAGCACAAGAAGGCGACAGATAAGTTTCGAGGAGATGGTCAGGTATGTGTGTCTGTCTACAAATTGTTCTAAGATTCGTGAGTCTTTGTACCTTTCTAAAATAGAGCCCAAGCGAGTGGAGGATGCGCTCGAGGATGAGTTCTGGATTCGGGCAATGCAAGAAGAGCTGGACCAGTTCTCCAAAAACGACGTTTGGGATTTAGTGCCACGACCAGAAAATTCCCACGTGACGGGAACAAAGTGGATATTTAAAAACAAGACTGATGAGGATGGCAACATTGTGAGGAACAAAGATCGACTGGTTGCGCAGGGGTATACGCAAATCGAAGGAATCGATTTTGATGAAACCTTTACCCCTGTTGCCCGCATTGAGTCGGTAAGGCTTTTGCTTTCTGTTGCTTGTTATATGAAAATTTCATTGCATCAAATGGACATTAAGAGTGCTTTTTTAAATGGATTCTTAAGTGAAGAAGTGTATGTTGAGCAGCCTAAAGGATTTGTGGATCCTCAAAAACCAAATTTTGTTTTAAAACTGCAAAAGGCTCTTTATGGTTTAAAATAAGCTCCTAGAGCTTGGTATGAAAGTCTAACTCAACATTTGCTTTATTTAAACTTTTGACGAGGGGAAGTTGATAAAACTTTGTTCCTTCTTAAATCCAATAATCACATCTTAATCGTCCAAATTTATGTGGATGATATTATTTTTGGGTCCACAAATAAGCAGATGGTCAAGGAGTTTGTTACTCGGATGTCCGATACATTCGAGATGAGCATGGAAGGTAACCTCTCATACTTTCTTGGTTTACAAATCAAACAACTTGATGATGGTACTTTCCTTTCCCAGGCTAAATATGCTAAGAACTTAGTTTAAAAGTTTGGTTTAGAAAGTGAAACTCACAAGAAAATGCCACTGGAAAAAACTGTGAAGCTGTCGAGAGACGATGTTGGTAAGGGTGTTGATAACACCATGTACAGAAGTATGATAGGGAGTTTGTTATATTTGACAGCAAGTAGACCAGATATTATGTATAGTGTGTGCTTATGTGCTAGATATCAGTCTAATCCAAAAGAGTCACATTTAAAAGCAGTTAAAAGAATAATAAGGTATATTGCTGGTACAACTGAACTAGGTGTGTGGTACACAAAAGATACTGGTACTGAACTTGTAGGGTACACTGACTCGGATTGGGCTGGAGATGTGGTAGATAGAAAGAGTACTACTGGGGGGTGTTTTTTTCTGGGTAACAATTTAATCTCTTGGTACAGCAAAAAGTAATATTGTATTTCTCTTTCTACAGCTGAAGCCGAGTACATTGCAGCTGGAAGTTCATGCACACAATTATTGTGGATGAACCAGATGATAGAGGACTACGGTCTATACAGTAGTATCTTGACTGTGCTGTGTGACAATTCCAGTGCCATTGACATCTCCAAAAATCCAGTCCAGCATTCTTGAATCAAACACATTGACATAAGGTACCACTTTATTCAAGACTTAGTTGAGAGGAAGATTGTTAGCCTTGAGCATATTGGAACAGATAATCAGCTTGCTGACATCTTCACTAAGTCATTAGATTTCGAGACCTTCTCTCGTTTGAGGAGAAATCTCGGTATGTGCATTGTCTAAACCAATGTTGGTTTGTGATGTTGTGACACCCTTTATCAACATCAGTTACAACATCTGTATACTGTTGCATGCATTTTTATCTTTCTTTTCATACATAATCCTAATGTATTGAGTTTGATTGAAAGTGCAATAAGGTCCTGTGTTGCAATAAAAGTGATGGCAAAAAGAACCAACCTCTTCAATTAGGTGATTGTGGGATTTGCCCGCACAAACTGGTTTTCTCCTAGGTCCAAAAACAAGAGGTTTTTAACAAAAATTGCTGAAAATTAAAAGATTCAAATCCCTTCAAGAATGAAGAAAATCTTAATACAAAATGATCCGATCTTTAAATATCACCTTCTTGAGAGATCTTGACGTAGTCATTAACTTGGGTTAAGGGGTAAGTTTCAATTGACTTCACCTAAGGCAATGTTGGTTCATAATGTTGTCAGTAATAAAAAGCAACATTGGATCAGGTCACTGAAATCTTAATATGTGTTTGAATAATCTTTTAGGTCATGAATTTTAGGCATCCCGTAGGACATTCATACTTTCTGAAGATGTCATCTTGTTGTTCGTTTTGTTTCTTATGTTCTTTGTCTATATTGAAAACTCTTAATTTTATTTTGAATGGATCTAACTAAGTGTTTCAGTGGAGTTAAAATCGGACGGCTGGACAGGTAATGACGAGGTGAATTTGGTGAGTGAAAATTAACATTGCACAAGATTGGTACTACTGGGCTGATGGTTCAATTTTTCTAGCTATGTATTTTCGGCCGATTTTGTGATAAGGGTTGTGCAATTTAATTGTTCAAAAATAAGAAAGAGATTTGGGTTGTTAATGTGATCAAGTAGCCTAAACTAAGGGGGAGTGGTTTTTCGTTTAAATAGGAAATAAAATCAGAATTGGGCTCTACAATCCGCAGCTAGGAAAAATTAGGTTTATTTTTTCCTTTTATTTTCCTTTCCTCTCTCTCCTTCAACGGTCATTTTTTGAAAGAATAAATACTGATATTTTTACCGTTTGATCATTTTTGCAATTCACCTCTCAAACTCTCACAAAACCCTTCTCTCTGCTTCGATTTTGTTTGTGTATTTTTTTTTTTGTGGTTTTCAGGATGACAGACCAATCCTCTCCATCGAAAGTTCCTGAACTGCCTGCCGGCGTGCGTTGTTCCGGCGAACGGGGTCCAGCGCCCATTCCTAAGGTTGGTGGCCTGGACATAAGGGAAGAAATTGGTGGTGGTTCCTCTTCCATCCCACCACCGGTATCAACATCGCCACCACCCTCACTGGCGCATGCTTCTCAGGCTGCTGTTCTAATCGCCACCGATTGACGCGACGACTGTAGCGCAAGTGTTCCCAGGACAGCCCGGGAACGAAATTGATGTTGATGATCCCCCCAATTTGGCGTTTTTTGCTGAAACTTTTGTGCGAGTGGGGAATCCTACTTTGAAAAGGTCGAGGCGCCTGGGCAATATTCCACCCGGTGTTGTGCCGCCCGCAGTACCGAAGAGCAAGGCGGGGCCACACCGCAATGTGCTGATTGAGCATATGAACCTCACGGAGGATGTCACTGTGATGTCGAACCCTGATGATGAAGATTTTGTTCCTGCTGCTACGGTTGAAGGGTTTGTGCCGCCATTTTCTTCTGCCACGAGTCTGCCGGAAAAGAAGTTTACTCGTCGGAAACAGCTTGTGCGGAAGGCCGACAGGAGACCTAGCCCAGCAAAAGTCAAGGTTTCTCCTGTCTCCACTACCACAGAGTATTCATCCCCTCCCTACACTATTTTGGATTTTATCACCGGTGACGTCACCAGCTCCGCCAAACCGCCTGCCGATGTTCCTCCTTCGTCTCCGGTTCATGAGGATCAACCTGCGTTTGATCCAGATTTGTTTGAGCGTTCCCCTGATTCCTCCTCGGATATTCTTCTTCGAGATATTCTTAATTCTTGCAAGAAGGACAAGAAGAAAAAGAAAGTTGTTGTGGAGGACGATGTTGCTACTCATGTTGGTTCCCCCATACCAACATCACATCATTCGCCGTTTGTTTCGTCCTCCAGCGCTGCCTCTGTTCCGATTGCTTCTCATGCTTCCACACCGATTTCTTCTCATGCCTGTTCTCACTCTCAGTCCTCCTTGGGTACTCCTTCTCAGTCCCCTGAGCTTGAAGATATGGTGCCTTTTTCGGAGAAGTTTCTGACCGCCGAGGCTGCTGAGTTGTTCGTCGCTTACCAAACCCGACACATGATCACCGAGCGTCGAGTGCCGGTTGAACTATTTGAGAAATACAATCTGATTGCCTATCTTCAACACAAAGGTATGTATTCCACCATTTCCACGGCCATGCCTTTTAGCCAGCATGTTTTTGACACCATTGCTAAGTTTGTCACCACGAAGTTTGCGGCCTCTTTGTATTTTCCTTCTTTGATTTTTAGCTTGCTAGAGAACCAAGGGTTGACGCTTCATCCCGATGATGTGCTCACGGGTGAAGCTGATTGGTTTGCTTTGAGAGGTCAGCATGTTACTGGTGCCAGAGTTATTGATCTGCCTTGGCAAGCGCCGCTTCACGCCAATGTTGGTAGTGGTGTTGGGACGGCCGATCCCAACATGGTCCGCATTTCTGCGCAGGTCCTTCGTGCGCATGTGGCGTCCATTGATTTGCAGATGACTCAGCTGAAGGCTCTTCGTAGCTCTCTCTTGAAGGCCCTTTCGCTTTCTAGTCAAAAAGGGGGAGAAGATGATGATGACGCTGCTGAAGATGCTGCTGGAGACGCTGCTGAAGATGTTGCTGGAGATGTTGCTGATGGAGAAGATGTCGTTGCAGCTAAAGCCTTGGCCAGTCTTGCTCAGGAAAAGCGAAGGAAGAGAATTCGCTCGCACAATAAGGCTTTGAGCAAAATGATGAAGATGCAGAAGAGGAAGCGCAGAGATAGGGGTGAAGGAACTTCGACATCCCCTCGTCGTTCGAAGAGGGTTCGAAGTTAATAAGTTCCCTTTTAGTTTGTTTTGTTAAGTTTTTGAACAATGTTGGTATGTAATGTTGGTTTGAATTTTTAACAACATTGGGTGTTTTGTTTAGGGGGAGTTAGTATTTTTATGTTTATTGCATCATAGTGTTTTGTCCAGAAAGGCAAAAGGGGGAGATTGTTGAGTAATTTATTCTTGGAAATAATTCCTATTTTGTTATTTGCCTTTCTTGGGCACAAAATAAGTTAGGAATCTAGATTTAGAAATATATTGTGTTTCCTAGTTTATGTTTAAGACTTTATTAATTTCCTAGATTGTGTTTAAGATTTGTTTTGTCTTGTTTACCAAGTTTAGGATTCTAGAATTGTCTATTTAAGACAAGGGGATCCTAAAGCTTAAGAGACGGGTTTTACGCACGGGATTTTAAGAGAGGACGCACGAGCAAGAAGAAGAACACGAAGACTACTTGAAGCCATTGATCGAGATCGACAAGTTATTCGTAGTTGCGTGACCAACGGAGAAGATCTTGTTCAGCCTAGGCGACAAGTATTTAGTATCATGTGTTTTAATACTTTAGTTTACATATATTACTTAATATTTTTGTATTGATCGAAAAATAAGAAAGTAATATAGTTTTCGGGTTTGTACACCCAAGTTCATAAGTACTTTTACTTGTGAACTGAATTTGTTATCTCGTGTTCTTAAGTTTTTATTTTCGCTGCATAATTTTTATTTTACTCTGGTCGATGTTGGTAGTCAGTGTTGTTTAACATTGATAACAACATCGTAAATTTGAGACTTATTTTTAAAACCATAGACCCTCAAATTTTACAGTATTGTTTTGTGTTGGATATTTGATTTTGTTAAGTACCTCGATTCAATTGACATCCTTACTTAACATGAATTACACTTCTGCAATTTTATGTGAAATGGTGATTGGAATTATCTACATCTAGATTCTATTTATTGCTAACAGTAAGTTTGTTACTCTAAATTCGTACTTATGGTTGTTGAAATAAGTATCACTAAAACGATGTCAGTGTTAAAATAGTGAAACTAACATCAAACAGTTTATATAAATATATGCAGCGGAATAGTAGATATGAAAGAACACAACAGATTAAAATTTCGTTCGTAAGAAAACGTGCTTACGAACTTGGGTATACAAACCCGAAAACTATATTAATTTAACTTGTTCAAGATCAAATACAAAGATATAAAGTAATATTTGAAAAACTCTAGTATCAACACTTGATACTAAAATATTTGGAGCCAAACTTGTGTTGATCTTCTCCATTGGTTACACAACTTCAAAGATCTCCATTGTTAGAATCGTGGCTTCAATTCCTTCTCGTGCTCGTGTTTTTCTTGCTTTGCATCGTCTAGCTCCTTGCTACGTTCTCTGTCAAAAAACCACATGTTGCGTCTTCTTGTTCTTGTCTTAAATAGACAAGACTCCTATACTTGGTAAACAAGTCTCAGACATAATTTAGGAAACTAAATAAAGTTCTAGACACAATTTAGAAAATAAATTTATAGTCCTAATTTATTTTGAGCCAAGAAAGGCAAACAACTAAAAAAGAAAAAAATTTCAAGAATAAAATTCTCAACAATCTTCTCCTTTTGCCTTTTTGGACAAAATACCCACGACGCAACAAAATATTAAGAAACTCATAATAAACTCCCCCTAAACAAATAACCAAATGTTCAAAACATAATACAAGCCACAATTACAAAAAATATTTTCAAAAACACAAATAATCATAAGGGCTTAACGGCTACGAGTCCTCTCCCATCGATGAGGAGACGTCCCGTCATCCTATGCCTTTCTCTTCCTCATTAGCTTCTTCAGCTTCTTCAACATCCTCTTACTTGGCTTGATCTTTCTCTTCTTCTTGTCCTTGGCCAAACTTACCAAAACCTCAGCAGCTGCATTGCTATCATCATCTTCAGCAGCGTCATCATCAGAACTCTCTCCAAAATCAGCAGCCTCACTCTCACTCTCTCCCCCTTTTTTATCAAAAAGGAAAAGGGCTTCTTCAAAGGAGGATCGAAGAGCCCGGAGCTGCTCAACCTGAGCTTGGAGCTGGTCAATCTTCTGAGTAAGTAAGGCTACATGAGCTCGCACAACCGGAGCAGAAAACTGGACCGTATTAGTTCCGGTGTTCCCAACACCAGAACCTACACCAGATGCACCAACAGATCTAGACGGCGCCTGCCACGGGAGATCAATCACCCACGCTTAAGTCGTGTGCTGGCCACGTAGGGAGAACCACTCCATCTCTCACGTGAAAACATCCTCCGCAGTAGGCTCAAAACTTTGATTTTCCGAAAGACTGTAGATGAGAGATGGAAAGCAGAAGGAGGACGTGGACTTTGTTGTAGAAAAACTGGTGACAACATCAAACACATGCTTCCAAAGTTGAACTTGATCCCATGCCCTAGCTTAAAAAAAACAGCACCTGAGGGCGAGTGACAACTGTGGCATTCTTGGTAGGGCCCGATTGCAGAAAGCCACTTTATGCTGCACAGAATAAAGAGAAGATAACCATGTGCTCGACAATTTCTCTCGCCAAGCTTTCGACAAACCACCAGACAGAAAATCAACCACCTCTTCCATATCATCCACCGTATAATCATCGTGATAGTCCTCAGTCCCAAACAATTCATTAATTAAAGTAGGAGTAAAAGAGTAAGGAGTTCCACGCACAAATACTTTTCCAAAGTTCATAGACTTGGAATCAGCAATGGAAGGCAGCATATTTTCATAAAACTCCAGCACGACATTTTGGACAAACGACATTGTAGTTGAAACAGTGGAATACATACCTCGGTGTTCGAAGAAAGCAATCAAGTTCTGCTTCTTGAAGATATCCACCGGGACTCGACGCTCATCGATCATGCCTCGGTTTTTATACCCAGCAAACAACTCTTCAGCCTCCTTGGTCAGGAACATAGGCGACACAGGCACCATGTCTTCAATTTCAATATCCTAAACAACAATGTTAGTAGAATCACTAGAGACCTCTTTTGATGCAGTAGACGGGGATGGAGCATATGCAGAGGAAACAACAACAAACTCTGAGCTGGACGAGGAGGCAGGACTAGCTGTAGGGGATGTCAAGTTCGGTGACATATCACCAGAACCAACATCTACTATATGGGTAGAAGCAGGTGGTGTTGCGTTTGGTGACGAAACACCCGAACTCTTACCAATATTTTGGGCAGCCTTGGGCTTCTTTTTCGTAGACTTTGTAGTAGAGAAATGTTCAGAAAAATAAAAAGAATCATCAGAATCAGATGAGGAATCACACGCAGGCTCAGGCTCTGGCCGAATAATATTAAATTGATTCAAAGGTGGATCAGCAACCAACGGACGGGAAGAGCTTGCAACTTCTCCAGTGAAAAAATCGATAATTTCGTAAGGGGGATCAGAATAGTTAGTTTAAGTCGAGTCCGGTGACACTTTGATAGACGCTGGCGGATTCTTCTTCTCAACCAAACTCACAGTTTTCTTCCGATGAGGAGTCAGCCATGGAGTAGAAGTGGTCGGCGGCACGGCAACAGCTTCAGAGGGCGCATAATCTTCCACATCGGAGTCCTTCATGACCATGGCGTCCTCATCCATGTTCATGTGCTCAATAGGCACATGACGTCGCTCACCTGCTTGACTCTTTGGAAAAGCCGTCGGAATCACGCCTAGAAGAATATTGTGTAACCTTCTCGATTGTTTTAGGGCAGGATTTCCAACTGGACCAAACACCTGATAGATAAAAGACAAATCATAGGGTTGTCCACATCAATTTAATTGCCCTATTGACCGGGAAAAGCTTGAACCTCCGATACAGCATCGGAGGCGGTCATGATAGGCACCAGGTCTTGCGGATTAATCGAATGTGGATTGGCAATAGTTGTTTCGGTTGATGATGGGTTTGTTGGTATAACACCAGTAATTTCCTCGCGTATGTCCATGGCGGCAAACCTTGGTAGATTCACCGGAACCTGTTCATCGGGACTGCGCACACCCGCCGGGAGTTCTGGAATTTTGTTCGGTGATGATGTGTTTGACATACTGCAAGAACAAACCGGGAGGCAAATAGAAAGAAAAGTGAAAAGTGATAAAGAGATTAGTGTGCAATCAGAGAGTTGTATGCCGTTGGGAGTAAAAACGAGAGATAGAGAAAGACAGTAAAAATCTCTGGCTATATATTGGGGATAAATATGACCGTTGCCAGGATGCAAATAGGTAAGAAAAATAAACCAAAGATAACCCCTCTATTATCACATCTTACTTATTTTGACCCCCAAAGAGATTTCTTTCCTTTAAAAACAGTCCCACTCCTTCTTAAAACACGTCACACGATCTCAACCCAACTAAACCACTATCTCAATTTCGGAAAATAAAAATCACAAATCTCTATTATAAATTAATCCGAGATAGAGCTAGATCTTTATAGACCATCACCATAGTTGAATAAATTCGCAAATTAGTTTTTCACTCACCAAATAAACCTCGTTATTACCTGTCCAATCCTCCGATTATAACACCACTGAAATACTTGGTTAGCAAGATTCAAAAGAAGATCAAGAGAATTCAGGGAAAGATGCAAGCACAAGCAACAAAACACAAAGCAAAATGGCATCCTCAGAAAGTATGAATGTCTTAATTGATGCCTAAAAATCATGGACTAAAAAGATATATATACATCAATTGATTTAGGTGACATGATCAGTGTTGCTTTTTATGTGATGATATTATAACTAACATTGCTTTAGTGAAGTCAATGAAAACAGAACCCTTAACCCAAGTTAATGACTACGTCAAAATCACTCAAGAGAGTGAAAATTAAAGATTGGATCTTTGTTAATCCAGATTTTCTTCATCTTTTAAAGATTTGAAGAGAAATTATCTTATCTTCAATAATTACTTTTAACACCCCTTGTTTTTGGACCTGGGAGAAAATCAGTTTCTGAGGAAAAGTTCCACAATCACTTAATTTAAGAGGTTAGTCTTTTTGTCACCACTTTTTATTACAACACATGACTTTTATGCACTTCCATCAGACCCAAAGCATTTAGGATATGTATGAAAATTTGAATAGGGAAAAATGCATGCAGAATTTACAGATGTCACGACTGATGACAGTTTAGGTGTCATGACATCAAAACCAACATCGACTTAAACAGTGCACATTCTGAGATCTCTTCTCAAATGAGAGAAGGTCTCTATATCCAATGTCTTTGTGAAGATGTCAGCAAGCTGATTGTCTATCCCTATATGCTCAAGACTCACTATCTTTCTCTCAACCAAGTGACGAATAAAGTGGTACCTTATGTCAATGTGTTTGATTCCTGTGTGCTGGACCGGTTTTTTTGAGATATCAATGGCACTAAAATTATCACAAAGCACGGTCAGAATTCTACTATTTAGACCGTAGTCCTCTATCATTTGGCTAATCCAAATCAATTGTGTACAAGCACTTCTAATTGCAATATACTCGACTTCAGCTGTAGAAAGAGAGATGCAATTTTGCTTTTTACTGTACCATGAGATAAGATTATTACTCAAGAAAAAGCAACCCCTAGTAGTACTCTTCCTATCCACAACATCCCCAACCCAATCCGAGTCCGTATATCCTACAAGTTTGGTACTTGTATCCTTATTATACCAAACACCCAAATCAGTCGTACCAGCTACATACCTAATAATTCGTTTAACAATTTTTAAGTGTGACTTTTAGGGTTGGACTGGTACCTAGTACATAGACACACACTATACATTATATCAAGCCTGCTATCTTTTAAGTACAAGAGACTTCCTATCATGCTCCTATACCAGGTGTTATCAACACTAATACCAACATCATATGTATACAGTTTCATGATTTTTCCTAACGGTGTTTTCTTATGCGTATCATTTTCTAAACAAATTTTTTTAACAAGATTCTTAGCATATTGGTCTGAGAGAGAAAAATACCATCATTCAACTATTTAATTTGCAAACCAAGAAAGTAAGAGAAATTACCTTACATGCTCATTTCGAATGTATCATACATTCTCGTAATGAACTCACTCACCATCTGCTCGTTAGTAGATCTAAAAATTATATCATCTACATAAATCTGAACAATCAATATGTGCTTATTCGATCTAAGGAGAAATAAGATTTTATCAACTTCCCCTCGTCTAAGATTTAAGAAAAGTAGGTGTTGAGTAAACCTCTCATACCAAGCTCTGGGAGCTTGCTTTAAACCATACAAAGTCTTTTTCAATTTTAAAACATAATCAGGTTTGTGAGGGTCAACAAACCTTTTAGGTTGCTCAAAAAATACTTCTTCACTTCAAACTCCATTAAAAAAAGCACTTTTTATTTCTATTTGATGTAAATACATTTTCATATATCATGCCACTACAAGTAAGAGTCTTACCGATTCAATTCGAGCGATTGGAGCAAACGTCTCATCAAAACCAATACCCTCAATTTGAGTATATCCTTGTGCAACCAGTCCTGCCTTGTTTCTCACAAATTTCCCAGCCTCATCTGTTTTATTCTTGAAAATCCACTTGGTACCCGTGAAGTACTAATTTTCAGGACGACGAACTAAGTCCCAAATATCGTTCTTATCAAATTGGTCCAACTCTTCTTGCATGGTTTTTTATCCAAAATTCATCCTTTAGAGCATCCTCTGCACGATTTGGCTCTGTCTTGGAAAGAAACAATGATTCTCGAATTTTAGAGCAGTTAGTAGATAGACAAACATACATAACCATCTCTTTAAAATTTATTTGATGCTTCCTTGTATTTCTTTCATCGAGATCTCCAATCATCTGGTCCGTAGGATGATTCCTCTGAATTCTAGTGGGAATATCCCTCTGATGTAAGTCAATCTGTTCATCTGTATCTTCCTCATCAGATTCTGAATCTGATTCCTGAGCAGCCTTTGTTGGTGTCAAGTCTCCAGAACTGTCACCACCTGCATCTTCACTTTCAACATCTGCAGTTTCATCTACACCAACTGTGATATTATCTTGATGAATCTGATCATAAACTAGATCATTATCCTCGACAGGTTTAACTCCACTAATCATATCATCAAACTTGACATCAACTGAATCAATCATGCACCGCGTCCTAAGATTAAACATTCTATATCCATGACTATTTTGAGAATATCCCATGAAAACACATTTGTCACTTTTTGAGTCAAGTTTTGCAAGATGATTTCTATCATTAAGCACATAGCAGATTACACCCAAAAATATGAAAGTAGCTCAAATTTGGATTTTTCCCAACAATAATTCATAGGGAGTAACACAAGACCCCGGTCTAATATACACCCTTTTAATTATATGACATGCAGTATTCATAACTTTAGCCCAAAAATGTTTTGTAATGCCATTAGAAATGAGCATAGTCCTAGTCATCTCAGCAAGAGATCTATTTTTGCGTTCGACTATCCCATTTTGTTGGGGGGTAATGAATGAAGAAAATTCATGAGTTATACCTTCTTTTGAACAATAATTCGAAAAAGACACATTTCGACTCTTTTCCGTGATCAGACCTGATTCTACCTATACTCACACCAAAATGAACACTTAATTTTTTTTCGCAAGTTTTTTAAAATCTTCAAAAGCCTCTGATCTTTTTTCTATAAATTCAACCCATGTGAACCGAGAAAAATCATCCACAATCACAAGAATATAACTTTTACCACCAAGGCATTCTACTTCAAGTGGACCCATAAGATCCATATGAAGAAGTTCGAAATAATTTGATGTGGTGAGACTCTGCGCATTTGAATGTGACACCCTGACATGTTTTCCTTTCTGACATGCCTCGCAAACTTGGATGATTTTGGTGTTGATCTTGGGTAGTCCATTCACAACTTCCTTCTTGACCAATCTTTCCAACATCTTGTAATTGACGTGCCCAATCTTTTGATGCCACACCTCGACATCACTAATTTGAGACAGCTTGCAGACCACATCACCATTGATTTGGTAACAATTATCTGAAGCCCTCTGACCAGTAAGAATACAAGCATCTTTTTGTCACAAACTTCGCACTTTTCACGGGTGAACTTGACACTAAAACCACCATCGCACAGTTGGCTAATGCTTATCAAGTTCGCAGTTAGGCGTTCAACAAGTAACACATTCTCGAGCTTCGCAATACCAGGAACATGAAGAGTTCCTTGGCTAATGATTTAGCCATTCGCACCTCCACCATACTTCACCTTTCCTCCTTGGAAATTAACAATGTTCGAGAGAAGATCCTCTGAGCCACTCATGTGTTTAGAGCATCCACTGTCGAAGTATCAGGCTCAAGGAATGTGAGACTTCATAGAAGAATAAATCATATTGCGTTTGATATCATTCTTTTTAACCAAGACCTATTTCACTCTGGTTTTACGTTAGGTGTTAAGAACATGGAAACCATCATGGGATTCAGCAGTCAGCTTCGACCCTTTAATCTGATTTTGTCTTCCAATGATCTTCCAGCAGTATGGACGGATGTGACCACGTTCATCACAATGGTGACACACGTATTGTCTTCTTCTTCTCTTGTGGCGTTTGGTTTGTCTCAAATTTTCTGGTTTGATTCTGGTATTTGTTGAACAGCCTTGTAACCAATCCCATGTTTCGAGTGTGGGATACTAAATTCAAGGATTTCGTCAAGCTTGGCCTTACCCTTGTTGAGGTTCGAAAGGTTATCCTGGATCTTCTCCAAATCAGTCTTCACACATTCTAGCTGAACATCTTTTTAGTAAGTGACGTCTCCAATCGAACGATTATATTGAGTTGATCATCCTTTTCCTGAGTCAATTTGTCCATCTTGATCATAAGGGCCTTGACTTTGAGCACTTGATTACCCTAGTTGGCAAATAACTCATCATACTAAATTCTCAGCTTCTTGTACCTGTCAGTTCAACTTCTGCATTTAAGTACCAGGTGTTGGTTTTGATGTTAGCAACACGGATATCGTCATCCAACACAATGTTAGCAAACAGAGCTGGAACAGATTTGTGAGTGTCAGGATCGTTGTCGTCTTCTTTATACTCTATTACAATCAAGTTCTTATTCCTCAGAGTATTTGCACATTCATTCTCATAATGTCCCCAACCTTTGCACTCATGACATTGAATTTCACATAGAGGCTTCGGTGAACTAGAGGTTTTGGAGCCCCAAGATGAAGATTGGAATCTGGCAAGAGTTCGCCCTGTCGATTTTGGTGTTGGCATCTCTGGCTTGAATTTTGAACTAGATCCTCCAATATTGTTTTTCTTCTTTATGTATTGGTTAAAACGTTGAGACACAAGGGACACTTCATCTTCTCTAAGTGTGGTAGTATCAATTTTATATAGTAGAGCTCTCCAATCAATGTCAGTTATTTGTGATGGGTGATGAGTGATAAAATAGGTCATTATTTGGTTATGAATTATATTTAAAGTGTGAATTTTATTTTTTCACTAATGCTAGGCAATAGAAACTCAATGATCCATAGTTGTGATTGTTTGTAAATCTTATTATTTGATAATTGCATGTTTTGGGGCTCAAAATCGATTGATATTGAACCATAGGTCATAGAGGAATAAGTATAATATTATTACAAAATGTTTAGTTAATAAAAAAAATTCTATTATCTTTTCAAGATACATCGCAGCAGCAGGATGCAATTTGTACATAAATATAAATGGAAAAATATGTGAAGGTGTTTGTACTATGTGTCTTATGTGGTAAGTAAATATTTATTAAATAATCCAAAGGTTAAATTAGTATTTTTACTATTTAATTCGTAGTGGTCCTAAAAAACAAATGCACGGGCGAAGAACATATCCTATCCCCATTAATATTCAAATCAGCTGGAACAAACACTCGTTAACTTAATATGAACAGTGCGGGCCTAAATTATTTGATAAAATCATCCTATCCCATCAGGACAAGCACATGAGGCCAAAGTAAAAAAAATATTATTAAGTTATTATGCGTGAAATTCTTCACATTCAGGGAGGCCAATGCGGCAACCAGATCGGTGCCAGATTCTGGGAGGTGGTATGTGTCGAACACGGAATTGATGCCACCGGTCGGTACCATGGGGTTTCAGATCCGCAAATTGAGAGATTCAGCGTATATTACAATGAAGCGAGTTGTGGGCGGTTTGTCCCTCGTGCTGTGCTCATGGATCTCGAGCCCGAAGTGATGGATAGCCTTCGGTCTGGACCATATGGTCAGATATTCCGGCCCGATAATTTTGTGTTTGGGCAGTCTGGGGCTGGGAATAACTGGGCTGAAGGGCATTATACAGAGGGCTCTGAATTGATTGATTCAGTTCTTGATGTTGTCAGGAAAGAAGCTGAGAATTGCGATTGTTTGCAAGGTATTTTGTGATTTTTCGGTGTTTTCAGTAATTCTATGTTTCTGCTGTTGAAAAGTTTATTAAACAAGGACTGCATTGTTTTCTTGCTGGTTTTCAGTAATTCTTGTATCTTTTATTCTTCAACTATTGAAATTTGTTCTTTTTCCAAAATTGTTCAACTTAATTGCAATATTTTGGGGGTTTTAATTTTTCTATTAAGCGAATATTTTCCGCACATAATGCTCTTCTTTCAAAAATGTAAAGTTAGCAAACACCGTTTTACCTTATTTGTGTATAAATTCGTATAGGAGCTAGATACCATTAGTTGATTTTGTGGGAACAAATGTAATGCATTATTGTTCTTATATGTTTTATTTACGCAGGTTCCAAGTATGCCATTCCTTGGGAGGAGGAACTGGGTCTGGGATGGGGACCCTGTTGATCTCGAAAATAAGGGCATCTTCTCCCCACTTTTTCAATTCCCAACACGCCACATCACCAAAATCACCTCACATCACCAACTCATTTTATTTCCCTCCCCAACCCCTTTTATCTCATTTATCCTTCAAACTCTCAAACCTACTTTTTATGGACCGCACATGTTTCCCAACAATTTTAATTCTTATTTTTCACATTCCAATATTATTATATTTTATCTATTAAATCTATTTAAACTATTTAATCTATTAAATATAGTAATTCTACTTAATCATGAGTTTATGATTAAATTAATAATAATAATAATAATAATTTAAAATTATTTGAAAATAAGCCTCAAAATAAACGTCCATGATAAATACGGTAAGAAAAAAAAAACACATGCAATTTGATTAAATAAAAAGGGATACAAAATAAAAAAAAAGAAATTAAAAAAAAAAACAACAAAATAGAGAAAATAAAACACAACAAAAGAGAAATAAATAACAAGTATGCGTGCATCAATCTTGATGATTGGGCTCATTCCATATATGTTCAATCAAATCATTGCGAAGTTGGTGATGCATATTTTTATCCATTAATTTTCATTTATACATTTTATATTCCAATAAAATTATATTTATCTATTATCTATTTAAACATTTTATGAATATAAAAATTATATATATATATATATATAATATATACATATATATATATATATATATAAAAATATATTTGAATTTTTTTATTTATAATAATTAATATTTATGACTACTTTAAAATTTTAATTAATAATAAATTTTAAATTTTTTATGTATTAAAATTTATTTATTTTACAATAAATTATTTTAATTTTTATTTATATATATAATTAATATATATATTAATTTATATATATGTATATATAAATTAAAAAGGAAACAGAAAAAGAAAAGAAAAGAAAAAAGAAAACAGACAAAAGAAAGAAGAGAAAACGGAAGAAAAAGAGAGAGAGAAAAAAAAAAAAAAAAAGGAAAAATGCTGTGATTCGCAGAGGTGGGGCCAGCGCCCCACTCTCCCGCACGCGCCAATGTTATTGGCTGGGGGCGGCAGCTGCCGCTCCACCTTCCTTTCTCCCTCTTTTTCTTTCTTTTCCTTTATTTTCTTCCCCTCCCCATGCTTATCCCCTCCCCACTACCCCTCCCTCCCCAAACCCTTCAATATAACCCATCCCCTCCCCAACAAAACCCCTCATTAAGAGAGGAGTATCCAGATAGGATGATGCTCACGTTCTCTATTTTCCCATCATTTTTATTAATTTTTATTATTTAAAATCTTGCCAATTTTAATCGTGAGAGTGAGATGCCTGAAAATTGAAAATTTGAGAAATAATTAGAATATGATTTTCTTGTTTGAATCCCACTAGAGAGTATTGTTAAAGTGCATAATGTATACTGTGATTTTAAGTAGGATTATGAATTGTGTGCTACTTTGATTGTGATGTCGTTAAATGACTTTGGTTTAATTTTGGGGATCGATTGGTTAGCTGAACACCATGCTAAACTTGATTGCTATACTAAGAAAGTTGTGTTAGAGTTGTAGATTGTGATTTTAGCCTCAGCTGGACACTCCTGAACATGCTAATGATTTACACCGAGCTTTTTACCCTTCCAAAGTTCATAAGGGGTTTTATCAGTTGCTTTAGTTAGAACTCTGTTAAGGATACAGTCTTAAGTGCTTCTCCCTAGAGTGATTGTGGTAAGATAGAATGACTAATCATACTCATTACCATATTTTAAGTGTTCTATTTCATCTTTTAGCAACACCATTCATAGTGGGTGAACCCAGCATGGTGTACTGTGAGACGATACCGCATTCATCTAGGAATTTAGCAAATCGTCCTGGACGTTGTTCACCTGATCCGTCATATCGACCGTAGTACTCACCACCACGATCAGATCTAACACTTTTAATCCTTTTATTGAGTTGATTCTCAACTTCAGCCTTAAAGGATTTGAACACGTCCAATGACCGTGACTTTTCATGAATGAGATATATGTAGTCATATCTAGAAAAATCGTCTATGAACGTTATAAAATATTGTTGACCATTCCATGAAACAGTAGGAAACGACCCACAAATCTGAAGTCCTATTGGCTACAAAACTCCTTTAATTGGTTTGTTTTCCCTTAATGCAATTAACAAGAATCTCATAGTTTGTAAAATCTAAAGGATCGAGAATTTCAGACACTAGTCTTTCAATTCTCCGTTTAGAGATGTGACCTAGTCTCTTGTGCCATAACGTAACTGAATTCTCATTGGTTAATTTCCTTTTCATACCTCGTGTGTGTAGATGCAAAGATTCATTAAATGAAGTAATAATATCTAATGAGTAAAGATTGTCGTAACTTGATAAAAGAAACAGAACCAATCAATTTTGAATCATGAAACCAACCGATGAATATTTACATAAATTACATGCACACAACCTTTTATATCTTGAAATAAATTAAGGGGAAATTATCATTTACTACATTCTCACCACCACTAATTGCCATATAATCCACTAACTTTATGTAATCCCATTTAAGTTGTATATTTACCATATACTCATAAAAATTATGTTAAATTGACTACTCTGCCCTAAAGCTCAACATAACAAAAGTATTTTATGAAACGGGATCTACGCAATCCAAATTTTAATAGAATATTCCATACTGCATATTTCAAAATATTCCATACTACATATTTTGAAATGCAGAATTCCATATTTCAAAAATTCATACTGCATGAGTTAAATATTTCATATTTCAAAAATCCATACTGCATAAGTTAAATATTCCATACTGTTGTCTTATGTTAAATATTCCATACTGCATATTTCAAAATGCATTTTCTAAAATATTCCATACTACTTTTATAGAATATTTCAAAATATGGAGTTGTATACTGCATACTACTTTTTTAAAATATCTTCATACAACAGTGAAGTATGAATTACAAATAAATAAATACAATAGCAAAATATTTTCATGTGAAGTATGAATTACAAATAAATAAATACAATAGCAAAATATTTTCATACAACAGTGAAGTATGAATTACAAATAAATAAATACAATAGTATGAAATTTCAAATGATAGCAATCTAATCATCCAAAAGACAACATATTTTTCGGTTTTAGTATTCATATAGTATGGAGTTGTATATATACCACACGAAACACAACACATAATTTTGTGATTGGTTCTTTTTTTTGCCAAAATCCCCCCTATTTTACTATTTCAGAACACAACTGAAAATCTATGCGGCCACGTGAAACTCTCATTTTTTTTTCTTTCGGTCTGTGTCTGGAGCAATTCTTCTTTTTTAATTTATTTTTTTCTATCAAACTTTCACGTGGTTAGGTTTGTGGTAAGCAGACTATTATACCCTTCCTCCCTTCGGTGAAAACGAATGGTCTCACAATCCAAATCCCTAATTTTCACAACCTCCATCTCTCTCACCATCATTCTGTGGTCATGGAATTCAAATGAATATCCCAACCAAACATTTTCCTCAAAAATCAAATCCATGCCCAAGATTCTGATTTTTTTTAATATCTAGGAAAATCCAAACCCATGGTGAAAAATCCCAAAATGAATCCCTAAACCCCCGCTCTACCCATGTCGGAGAACCAAATATTTTGTTAGAACCCTCTCGGAGTTGCTCTCGGGTTTGACGATTGATGACCTCCCATTTTTCCTCGTCTGTCAATTTCTTAAGTTTACCGAAATTTTTGTTTGGAATTGAATTCAGGGAATTGGTTGTTGTCGGGTTATTTTCGGATCACAATTTCTTCAAGTTATTGCAGATTTTGTTGAAGAAAATTTCGGTCCTTAAAAGGTACCCCTTTTTTTCCCGATTTTGTTTCTGATTTTTGTTATCTGGATTGTTAATTAACTGATGCATTTGTTTATTTTAATCGGTAAAATATGCTATTCATTCGGTATTTTATTGGTTGCATGTATTGATTTTATTATGTAATTATGATTATCCTTAAAAAGGGTTTTGTTCAGTTTTTGTGAGAAGATCAGTAAAAGGTATGGGTATATGAAGAGGGTGAAAAGAGCAATTACTGAAAATTTTGAAAATTTTGACTTGCACTGCCCTGAGAGTACAAAAATCCTTTTCCGTACTATAAACCCAGAGAGAGATTTTGGCCCCCAAAAAACCATCACAACTAGAAAGCCTTTTTTGCTCCGACCGACTGTTAACGTTTGACTGGCGGTGACATCGTAGAATTTCGACAAGGTATTGATTTCTTGATATTCGTGTGCGTTTGATTGTTTCTCAGAAACCGGAAAATCAAGATTGGGTTTTTTCGGGCTATTTCTTTTTATTTTTTGCTGTCCCTTCTTCGTGCTGTTTTATAATTTCAGGAATTGAAGCCCTTGATGGACTTGATTAAAGTTTTTTAATTTGATAATTTTAATTTTTTATTTTCAAATATAAAGCCACAGGACCCTTAAAGAAATCGCGCATGTATATTAAATTTAAATACTGTCTCAAAATTATAGAACCAGCAAATGTAAATAATTAAACCCAAGAATCTGACATTTTTGTTTGTGATGTGCAAAGAATACAATAGGAGAGAGAATCAGTGTGTTCATGTGTTAGATGAGATAAAGAGAACATAAATTTGGTCGTTCATCTTGATCCATTTTTTGTCTGACAAGTATATACATGTATGTGTGTGTGTGGTGCTTGGATATTTTGATCTGAGTTCGAATATCAAAATTAAGGAGAATCAGATATTGATATGAATTTTGAAATCAGATATAAATAGAATTACACAAATTCGATAATCTTTATCGGATTATACGGGCATGGATACCGAAGCCTGATCGTGTACATGTGACCAGATCTTATTACAAAATTTAGTATCTTTTATGTGAAAATAAACCGCAACTGGTTTTAATTGACGGTAATATTATTTTTTGTGTTTTTTTTTTCATGCATACGTGATGTGAGTATGTCTACCCAGACGGTGTATGCTTTGGTGCGTGAATATTGTATCCTGCTTGTATTAGATGGAAACTCATTAAATAAGCAGATTTATGCTAAAAGATTGCATTTTTAGGTATCAGATTAATGATTTGATTGTCTTTAATTATTATTTTTACTATTAAGTGGGTTTATATGGGCGTGATGCGGATTTGTGATGACTTCGAATCCATTACAAGTTGTATTATTTTTTTTCTCAATTGTTATTTGTAATTAATAAAAATATAGAATTAATAAATTTGTAGTACTGGTCACAGTACCCAAAACGGAGGACCTAATACATCTCACGCAGCGGTGATTCAATTTATGACTATAGTGCCAATTTCAGCAGTAGGGGCTGTGAGTGGTGTTCCAGGTCCCATGCTTTTGCTATTTTAGTTTTCAAAATTCATCCTTGCTTTACTATTTATGGAAATTGTTTTTTAGCTTTAACCTGTAGGAGATGATGTTGGTACAAAAACTGCTTTTACAATTTTCTTCTGCCTGTCTATGACGAACTGTATGAGGTCAATAGAATATTAGGTGTGTGTTTCTGTTTCCTGTAAGAAATAACTATTCAGAATAATTTAGGGGACTAATATATATCAGTATGATCAACTGAATCATAGACGTGACATGAAATTTGACTTATTTGAGGCAGATGTGATATTTTTTTTTAATATATTTTTGAAGGCTCAGGTGGATTGTTATATACTTATCCATATGTTTCCTATGAGTTCAGGATGAAAGGGAGCTCAAAAGACAAAGAAGAAAGCAGTCAAACAGGGAATCTGCTTGGAGAGGTGTAAAAGGATAGATCAATTGTGAAAAAATAGTTGTGAATAAGAAATTTATATAACTGAACATCTTTATACATTTTAAGGTTTTTTTTTAATCCAAGCAACTTTTATCCAAAAATATCCTAAAAGACTCCAAATTAATTTGTGATCATAATTAAACAACTTTATTTATATCCAATGTTTTCATTGTGCTTGAATTTATTTTATTTTTAGGAGTTCTTTCAGACTATTTCAAATAGTTTAATAGTTTCTTTGTTTTGAAAACTCCCCATCAGTTTAATAGTTTCTTTGTTTTGAAAACTCCCAATCAGTTTCTCCATCAGTTTTAAAACTCCCCAGAATTGTTTAAAATTTTAAATATAAACTGCATTAACTTTTCATTGTGCTTGAATTTATTTTATTTTTAGGAGTTCTTTCAGACTATTTCAAATAGTTTAATAGTTTCTTTGTTTTGAAAAACTCCCCAAAAAAATTTGACGCCATCCTAAAATCAGCCCAAAAAATTTCATATTGTTATACAGACGCCATCCTAAAATTCAGCCCAAAAGATTTCAAAAAATTTCATTTGATTTTGCGAAAAATTTCATATAATTTTGCGATTGATTACCATTTTGTGGTTGGTTCTTATTCGC